>JAOVVI020003067.1:0-19776 GCA_028571085.2 Nepenthes alata | reverse complement strand
ATAAATCCTCTGTCATCACCACCCCCAGTTGCCACTAATGTTGCATCTATTGGACTGCATGCAAGAGAGTAAAGCTCACCTATACCCAGGAAAAGAAAGGAACAATTACTACAAGCAATATTTTCTTTTGAACATCTCTCTCTCAAAAACATAAATTACATTATATATGCAGAGGGAGCAATAAGTGGCAAGTGACAATGAAGCCTTCGCATCTACATGTCATAATGCAAGAACACTCTATCCATACTCACCCTCACTCCTTAGCACCCTCAAGAAACATCATTCATATATTGCAATAACTTATGCTGAACCTAACAGTAAAAAGCATCTCAAACACGAGTAGCCAATGAGCCATGGAGTAACATGACTTGACAATATTTATCTAAAAGCTCAAATGAAACAGACTGAAGAGACCATCAGTTTTTGTCACCATGGCTATCTCATTCAAAGAATATAAATCCACCTAAAGTACAAGAATAAATGCTTGATTGTAGTTCACGTTTTACAAATTATGTAGAGTTTCTTTTCTACTGTTGGGTAGTCAATGACAGTTTAGACTTTAGACATAAATAAGTATGAAACTAGATGACTAGTCATATTAAGTATATAACAAAGGAAGTCTAGAATAATCTAAAAAAGAGAGTATAAATGCTAAGAAACTTTGGTAGTGGGATGAGGATGTCAAAAAAGGTGTGGAAGACAAAAATTATGTTATAAGACTTGGCAACTTATTTGGAGTAATGAAAACTTTGAAATACAAAAAGGAAAAAAGTATAGAAAAGAAACCGGTTTGTGAACAGAAGACAGAGAAATAAATATGCAAAACTAGACAGGACAAGAGAAAGGAGTAGAGATCTAGATAATATTAGATGCTGAAAAGGTGAAGGTAATCCAGGACAAGTAAAAGATGTCATAAGAGAAAGACCCCAGAAATAAATACGCTATTCAGTAGAAATAAAATATAAGGCCTAAATCTAGAAGGAAGAGAGTGTAAATATCATTAGAGTTCAGTAAAATCAGTGCTCAACAAGTCAAATATACAGTTAAACAGATGAAAAATCGTGAAATGACATGAGCAACTAGCTTACCTTATTTAAGGTTGGAAAAAATTCGATGACCGTGTGGTGGTTTAGTCAACTAGCTTATTTGATAGATTTAAGAGTAACAAATAACATAAGTTCAAGAGAAGCACTTTTTACCTAGGTATAAAAATATGAGAACTATTCAAATTTGTCCTTTTCTCATGCAATGAATCTTTAGGAAAGAGTAATCGAACAATGACTAATACGAGAACCTTACAATAAACAATTGTGTCTAAAGACCAGTTTGGTTTCATGGTAGAGCACTTAACACTGAAGAAATGGCTAATGATGTAGGTAAATAAAAAGGAACTACACCTGGTTTCCATTAGAAAAGGTTAATGATCGGAAGCCAATTAAAGTCATATAGTAGGTGTTAGAAAAGGAATGAGCTTGTAGAGAACATATGAATATTAATTTATGCATACATACGTACTTACGTACGTATATATAACGATATTGGCCGTTGAAATAGGCATCAGCATCAACGTGGCGATGATGTGGGTGACCATAACACAGGTTGTCGAAATAGGCATCAACACTGTCAATGTGTGGCAATGACACCGCCAGAAGTGTCCCCAAGGTGATAGAGGTGAATGAGTTCTTGATCAACAACATATTTTTTTGAGCACCAAGAGGACTAAAATTGATCGCTTGCTTGGTTAACAATGAAAGCTATCTAATAACTAATAACTGAGCCATTTCATTGTCTACTCGTTGGAATCCCAAGACGCCAGCAGATTTAGAGTCCTCTATAGGGGGGAAGTTGTTGCTCAGCTCTTTACCACCCTTGGATCCCATAGTGCATCATGGCACTAGATATAACCTAAGTGAGCTATTCAGTGATGGTCAATGGGCTCTAGGACATGTTGGAGGGCATTCTGGAGTCAATATGAGGCCAAGTGCTGAGTAGACACCATCTAGCAAAGGCTGAATGCTCAATAATACGGCTTCAGAATGGAGGTTCAGACCCTTGCTATGTGTTTGAGATTAGAAACCTACATAATAGTAGACAAAGATGGTCTTCTAGGCCAGCTGGATGCCTCAAGGCATTTAAATGCTCACAATTATGGGTGAAAATATTGGCCAATATCCGATATATGTACATATATATAATGATATTGGCCCCCCTAATACCACAAAAAAATAGTGACATGTTACCATAAGTACAATACAACCAAAATATGCACGGCAAATGATAATTCTCAAAAGAAATTTTTATTCTAATACATATAATACCTATAAACATTGTCCTACATATTTGACACAAATATGGCCACGACCGATATCAATATCAATATTTTCATCCATACTTGAGATGCTACAAGCACGGAAAAAGACAACACTGTGCTATGTGGAACTAAGATTGAGGTTGCCGAGTACGTTACTTGTTGAGATGTAATGGTGGGTTCATGCTATCACGTTTGGATGATCTAGATGTGTCACGAAGCACTTGCCTTAGCATGTTAGGATACCTACTGAGGGCAAGAGAGTCTAAATGACAAGGACGTTATGGACAAGTGGTGTACACTAATGTGCTAGTAAGTCCCTTGTGGTGATTACAAGCAAGGGTGCTCCATGTGTCAAGGTGCTAAAAATGACCTAATGTGACCAAGTGATGGGTAAGGTAAGAAAACTTATCGATGTGCAAGCGCTGACTCGACAATAAGTCAAACTTAGAAGTGCAAGCGACTCAAAATGGATAATGCGATATTCATTGAGGGGGATTTAATTTGCTAGCTTCATGTCTCTAAATATCTTAGAAAATACTTTTGGATCCCGGCTAAATAGGGTAGCCTTGATCAGAGAAATCATGGCAACCCACGATCATTTTACTTTGCATTAAAGCAAGACACTAACATATTCGTATTAGAATAAAGTCAACTGCTAGTTTTGTTCATCACTTGGTTTCATGGGATTAGGTTATAGGATGTTATTAGTAACAAATGACAGAGCTCAACATTCATTGATCTTGTCCAAGATTGAGGGAGCTTCCTTGGAGACATTGGATCGAAGATAGCTTATGTGAGGCTATGTGTCTTGAGATCAACATTTGAACTCAATTAGCCTCCATGTTGGGTTTGATGTAGGAATGTCTTTGGATTTTGATCCATGATGCTTAAGAAGCAAAATTGTACTTGGAAACAATGAGTCTGTTTGGCAATGCTAATGGATTTGTTGTGTTGTGCAGTAAATGTGTTGTCGGCTGGAATTTGGCAAGTGATAGTCAAAATTACTATTTAAATTGCTTTTGAGGGTGTAAAATGATTGAAAAGGTCATAAATAGTGTTCATCTTACTACATAAGATCCTCTTTTCATTTTAAGATAACATTTACTATGTGGAACAAATGCACACACATACTTCTCGTAACACTCAAAATTTGAACTATGACATAATCAACTTAAAATATGTTTATACAAATACGAGGTTTAAGACTAATATTTTCTTTTGTTTTAGAGTGACTTGCAAGTTAAACAGCATAGGTGCTAACATGAAAGGAAATATTAGCTGATAACTAATATATCAACCAATATATATCAATTTTAGCTCCCCAATATCGAGATGAAATCGCAATACGTCGCCGATATACCCGATATTTAGCCAATATACCAGCCAGTATGACCAATATTTACCTAATAGTTTACAATTTATGAAATCTTTTTTTTTACTTTCAAAATATATCTGACATCTATACGTATTGTTCGATATGTTTGACACCAATATAGTTGTCACCAATACTGATACTAATACTGATCCCAATATTTTCATCAATGATTCTAACTAAACTTAATTTATAGCTTGCACAAAATTAGCAGCAATATAATCAACAAGTACATTCTTAATTAGTGTTTCATTAGAGTTATCCCACTCTGATACTCTACCAGTTTTCACTCTAATACTCTACCATCCCAGCATGCTAAACCATGGTAAAGTTCTCTTATAATCAGGATTAATATCTCATTTAAATAACTAGTATAAAATTATATCTCAATTAAATAATTCATCAACACCGTAAAATGATAGCAAGTGGAACCTCTTGATAACACTCATCCAAAATTTCACGTGATTACCACAAATAAAAACACTTAATAATTTATATTAGAGATATATACACTTTTAGTAAATGAGATAACAATATAGTATATGAATTAATATCCATCAAACAAGCAAAAATTTCTTAGCAAATAAATTTCAGAAGAATAAATTCAACCATAGAGAATCTCTCACAAGCACAGTCATAAGAGCATATTCAAGCAGTCCAAAACTTCAATTCAAACCACACGCAATTCAGTTAACAAGCCAATTCCATGTGCATGGAACCAACAAAAAAACAAGTAAAAACTGATGCTCCAACATAACCAAAACATCAAATCTGTGATTCAAGAAGAATACACAAATTTGGGATTGATTAAGAAACCGCAATGCCATTATCTTTGATCAAAGATAAACTGGAAGGTTGCGGCTGAAATTCAGCCATCCCATCAAATCATGGTTTGATGGCTTGATGAACTGCGTCAAATACCCCCTCAAAAGTTCTTTCTTCTTGAATGATTTATAATTGGATAACTAAAAATGTGTTCTCAAGAGAGACTTCTTCAAATTCCAAGCAACAATAATGTTCAAATCCCAATATACCAAGCCCTGCGTGAGGAACGAAACCATATGGTTATGGGGTGAGGTCTCTTTGTGACAGCAAAATGATAAAGAGAGTAGGTTTCTAGAAAATATATCCTTCATAGTGGCAATGATGGAAATAAGATTAAAAGTGATGGTTTTTTGTCCAGTGAAACGCTATAGATATGACTCCTGGTAAACTGAAAATCTGATTTTTTAAAAAAAGCAGGTGCCAGCTCTCCCTTTTAAAATACATTTGGGCAACTTTTGCTATCATTTTGCCAAAATCAGTTTTCTATTACAGCCAAACTAGCCTCTTTGTTTGAAATTTGAGTTTCGAAAGTGCTTTTAGACAATTGAACATCAATGCCAAACACTCAATCTGTGCCTACTAGTCATTGATGAACTAGAGCGCCATTTGACTAAATGTTGAATAGAGTTCGTATGAACCTTTTTAATAGAAAGTTTATGCCAAAGAGTTAGAAGCAACATTAATGTACAACTTTGTCATGTTTGATGAACTAAAAGTGACACATTCACAAGTGCTAGTTTTCAGAGCTATCCACAATCAATAGTAGCATGATATTGAGAATCAAAAAACTTCATGTGAAGTATTTTGTAATGGTGAATGTGTCAATTGAGTAGGGTGGGCAGTTGTAGGAACTATATCATTGGTAGATAACTGTGTCAAGGTTGACCGTGCACAAGCGGCATCAATTAATGCACTTTGTGGGATAAAACAGCTTGCGTAAAGAGGCACTTGAGTTCAATATGGAAGCCTTCATAAAGGATCATCCAGCATAATGTTCAGTGGAAACCCTTCTTAAGGGAAGATCGTCCTAGCAAATGTTTTGCCTGACTTTGAAGACATAACAATTATTAAGACCTTAATGGCTGGTAGTCCACAAGCCTACTCCATCAATGTGAGCGAAAAGGGACATGGATTGTGTTATGCGGACAAGATTTGGATACCAATAAGTAAAGGACTCCACTTGAGCAAACATCAGAGCTTGTTATTATGTCAACAAAACAAATGGAAGAAAGACGCCAGCCATTGAGTAGCAATGAAGATATATCTTAGAGAGGAGCATCGGAGATGCATCCCAGGGAGGAGCATATCTTTGTGACCTCTTTCGAGGAAGTGGATACCCCATGGGCATTATGGCCTGACATGCTTTTGGGTTCAACCAAAGTTTATGATTTTCATCAATGAAAAGTAGTTCTTTCCAGATGGAAGCCAGCTTCTTGTCAGAGGGCGGGAATAATGCATTTCAACTAGGGAGCTGGTGTCCACAAGAAAGCAAACAAGGACTCAAGAACTATAAAACCTCAATAGATTTGAGAGGCTTTGTTCTAGGGGCATCATCCTTTTGTGATCACAAGAGTTTGAATACATGGGTTCTTAGATGCAACATACATTTCCAAGGTGTTCCAAGTGATCGGCATCTTGTTCTTGGCCAAGTCTTGGGGTCGGCATCCCTTTGTGGTCACAAATGTTTGAATACATGCATTCTCAGATGCAACATACATTTCCAAGGTATTACAAGTGATCAGCATCCTGTTCTTGGCCAAGTCTTGGGGTTAAGCTACGAGCTATGTCAATATGTGAACAAATTCTACTGAAAAATATCTGGATCACTATACAACGGTACAATTGGGTCACAGAGTTACTTCAAAGAACTTCCTAGAAATATTAACAAGTAACGGGGTGGATGTAAACACAATCAATGCCAACAGACAAGTCAACAAGGGCATCAACATGACAAGCAAGGAAGGATGTTAGGGTTTGGGAATCAAGCAAGGGATAAGAGAAAGACATTAAAATAGTTCCATATGGCATAAGTCCAAAGAAGCACTTGAAGGCGTGCCTGTGAATCAATTGATGCGGTGATGACATGGGTGGCTAGGTTATGAGTTATCAACATGGGCATTGACACTCTTAGTGTGCTGCGACAACACTGCAAGTTCCCACAGTAATAAAGGATAAAAAAGTTATTCGACAATCAATTTTCCCAAGCACTATTGGGACTGAAATGAGTCCTAAAGGGAAAGTGGAATCGCAACAAAGTCACTTCCGAGTGCTTGCTCATTTAATAGAGATATGCCATCGTGATAGGCCTTGGGGCTTTCAATGTCTGCTCTTGCGAATCCCCAAAAAGGACTAGAATCCCATGTAGGGGGAGTTAGTCTTTAGCACTCCACCACCCTCAACATGTCACAGTGCACATCACACAAGATATCACTAAGTGAGGGCCCTAGGGCAAAGCAAATGACATCCTAGAAACGCCACGAGTTTTGGTGTGGATTAGACAGTATCCAGCAAGGACAGTTAGACATAATAGTGCAGAAAGTGCTCTGGTTGGGGGTTTAGAGCCTCACTATGCATTTGGGATAAAAAACCATATGCAATGCATGCAGGGATGGCATTCCAAGCAATATGCAAAGGTAGGTGTCTTAAGCAAAGTACACTTTTTTACTATAAAAAAGGAACAGGATGACACCGTGCTACATGGGATTAAGATCAAGATTGCTTAGTATGGTACTCGTCGAGATATGGTGGTAAGTACATGCTACCATGCACGGGTGACCCAGATGCATCACAAAGCGGTTGCCTTCATGAGTGTCAAAACCACCATTGGACATAGGCTAGACAGCTTGAGTGTTGAGGACACTACAATGGACAAAAGTAGTGTACACCAATGGGCTAGCGAGTCCTTGGTGATAATTGAGAGCAATGGTGCTCCACGTGTTGAGATGATAAATAATAACCAGACAGTATATCAAATGTGACCATAGTGTCAAAGGTGACCATAGCTTTGCAGGGTCAAATGTGAACCTATAAGATTAGAAGGAACACTTCATATGATCATTACTCAACCATCCATGCTTCTATTGGATCAAAATGTAGACTAATTAAAAAAAGCCTGAAAGGTGTTGTGAGGTTGAAAATGTTAAGATAGTTAAAATCCAAAATAAAAAGGAACTGCAAGAGCATATCTTAGAAATTAGAAGTTGCACCTTTAAAATAAGGATGATGAAAGGATGTTTAAAATGGTTCAACACTTAAAACATGGGCCAAAAAGAACGAGTGAGAAAATATGATCTAACCAAAGTCAAAAGACAAAAACAATACCCTTAAATAAACTTAGAGTGAGGTAATAAGAAGGATTAGAAATTGCATTGCTCTAGAAGGATGTTGTACTAAACCAAGGAGACTAGCAGCAGCTATTACTCTTGGACGATTCATATAGCTGACTCAATTTAATGGGATTTAAGACTTTGTTGATATTGATATAATGTAAAGTTAGTAAGTTACCTTTAGGAAACACACTTGAACCATTTCCTTGAGATCTAAGAAGCATGGACACTCTCCCGAGGAAAAAAGTTAGTATTCGATAATGTGTCGAATTCTGTTATTTTTTTTTAATTTTGACACGTTTTGGACACATTAAATAATTTTGTAAATTTTAAAAACAATGGGGCTCATAATACAATTTTTTTTTTTTAAAAAGTGTCATTTAATAATTCATAAAATTTTATAATGGCCCCTTCCTATTTCATTTATATTGTCTGCTTTTGTTCTTTTTATTTCAAAAACACTGAGACTTCGAGAGAGAAGAGAAAAGCAACAACAAAGCGAGGTGTTGTTGAACGCAAGCGAGAGAGAAGAATCTCGCTACATGGGGCTAGTCATTCTTGAGGAGCAAGGCAACTACAATCTCATTCACAACTCTCAATACCCTGCTGATTTGGTGTGGCATACCCTAGAATTTGATTTCTTATTTCATGCTTTCAATACTTTTCACGGATTGGTTCACCTTTTTCTTCCTATCTCCCATGTCATACTAACTTGCTGTTATGAATCCCTAACACTTTCCTTATATCTTTTGCACATTTTTTTTCATATTTTATTCCCCTTCATCTTACTAAAAAATCATGAATTCTTTCCATTTTTTGAGATTTTTTTTTTCATTACCGAGGTTTTTCCATTTGCAATATCATGTGGGTGTGCATAAGCACTGTGTGATGAGTCAGATAACTTAGGTGGTAGAATTTATTCTTTTCTTCAAACATCAAATGCTCCCTGCAAGAAATATAAATCCAAAAAAACATCCCCATCAATGAGAAATAAAGTTGGGATGACAAATGTTTTATGTGACAACAAGCAATAAGAAATATAAAAAATATTAGTTAAAGAAAAGAAGAAAATAAAAGTTGAGCACACCATGCCCAAATCACAAATAATACAAAGCTTGTTTCTTTCAGGAATGGTAATAGGAGTAAGAATTGAAGGAAAATTGGAGATAGTTTCCAATATTTATTTGTTTGTTCAAAGAAGTCAGTGGAAGAGTTGCAAAAAATATTTGGAGGGACAATACTTCCAAAATATTTAGAAATAAAACAGCCATCTTGTTTGATGGAGCCACCGGTTTAAACCACCAAAACTTAAGATAAAAAGCTTTGCTTTTTGGAGTTTCAATTAAATATGCAATGTCTTGTGTAGAACATGGAAAGGAAATAATAAATTTTATAAAACAAGAGAAAATTCATAGTCCATCCTTACAAGGGCCCAACTTTGCTTCAAGGAAGGAAATTGAAATATATGATAAGTAGATGATGGCATGGAAGGCATAAATTTCAAAATGGAAAAACATAAAATAAAAGCCATAAGCAAAAAAACAAGGATATGGAGATGCATGAACTATACAAAAAAAAGGCTTGAACCAGCGCAAACAACATGTACAACACTACCAAACGCAAATGCTTTTTTGCTGATTGGTATCATTACACAAAACTGCTCCAAAATTGGTCCCAAAGGGTGAATATGAATAACACAACATTTAATTACTAAAAAATTCTAGGGATCTATGAAAATACCTTGTCCTTAATGAGTTCTATGCCTGGAGAGAGGAAATGGCAATGGGAGGCCCAAAGTCGAATGGTTAGCCCCATTTTGATCAAGGCTTCTGGAGCTTCCTTTTCCTTTTAAAAGAACTATCTATTTTGAATAAATCTCCTCTCCCTACCCTAGCAAGATGAGGGGCACTAATATAGATAGGTCATAGATAAAACCATCAGTATTGGTATCGATCGCAATCATGAATGAAAATATTGATTCAACAACAAATATATCAAACAAAAACATTTCTAAAATCATAAATTAACAATGCCACATCAGCCAATACGGAAATATATTGTAATATTATTGCAATATTGAGAGGCTCACACAATAAATATTGGCTAATAAGTATCATTTGGCAAATATTTGTATTCATGACTACAATCATATTAGTATTAGACATATTGGACAATATTTATTATTATTGGATATATTAGAAGTATTTTTTTTATAAATCGTAATTTGGCAAGCAAATATTGACTGATATATTATTGATAACACTATATTGTGATTTTTTCATAATATCAGAAAATATCGATATCAATAGGCAGATACCAACATATATCAACTGATGTTTCATTTTATGATCTAGATGCTTGGCCTAACTATGCAAGTTAAGAACGAGAGTACTCTTCAACGTAACGCTGTCCAAGAATAAAAGGACTATTGAGCACATCCATTTATATCATATAACTTTGGTGCAACCGTGCACGACTGTGGCCTAGCAAGCTTACACCACCCCTACTATACAACATGATATTATCATGTTGTATGAGGACTTCATTCCCTTATTATGTAATTTCGACTTTGGCAAATAAATAGGTGTACGTTATGGTTAACTATTTACCAAAATTTTCCTAGAATTCTCAACTGATTTGGAGACAAGTGCCAAACCCATGCCAAAATATCAAATGCTCGAGAAGGGTACTTCAAGTAACTAATTATGCTCCCCAAAACAATAGAAGTCGAGAACAATGACAACCTACATCATATAATATCATAAAACTGATAAGAAATACAATGTTATAGATCATATTTCTTGTCTTTATAGTAATAACCCATGTTATCATTAAAACATGCTTCTCCCAGGACATCTAAATTCACATTTTGCCTGAACTTTATGGGGCTCTGGAAAAGCGGGGCTGAAAGGATGGTGAAAGGCACTGTCCCATCAATCATTCCTTCCTTATGAATGAAAATGAAACCCCCAAGGAAGTCAAAAGGAGAGCCCCCAGGCACCATGACTCTGTCTGACCGAGACCAACACAAAGAACAACAGGTTTGATCCTAGGCTTTGGATCTTTCATTCTTTCAAAATTTTACAAGAATACATAAAATATTGATGATATTACACTACTGATCGCAATGTTTTCCTAAGTTGAGATATCTTTGCATCTATATTATATTCCATCTAATTATCCAAAATTTTGGATGTTAACATATGAGTCAACGATGAGTTGTAAAACCCTAAGTAAAGAACCACTCCCAGCACAATCAACTTGCACCCAAAAATATTTAATTGAATTAACTAGTTGGAATCAGAACCAAAATCAAAACCAGCTGCTAAAAGCACAAATAAAATGAACAAAGAAAGTTTATATGATAAACATTTATTCAAGAAAGGGTTCTCTTTTTACCAGAATGGCCAGTGAAAATGTGAATGGAATCATCAGGTCCTCCAACTGCCAAAGCAAATGCACAATTCAACATAGATGTAAAAATATATATATATATATATATAAAAAGAAGAATTTCAAAACAAGTAATCATACCAATGTCATCAACATCGGAAACCAGTCCATCTTCCGCATCAGGAAGCTCTGATTGCACAAGAAGATAATAAATAAGAAAATGCAAGAGAGAATGCATGTGTGTGTAATTGTTTCCAACTCGATGAGATGAAAGATAGCATCGACACAGGGAAATAGAAAGGGGGGCACCTTCCTCGTCTATAGGGATCTCTTGGATGATGTCTGACTCATCAAGAAAAACCTCTCCGTCTTCTTCAGCTTCTTCTTCTTGCTCGTAGTGAGAACAAGTAGCATTCATCTTTATTTATCTACCCTCCAGAGCGGGGCAGGGCAGAGAGAAGCACGGTTGAGTTGCCACAATATAATCTATCCCAAAAATTTTAAAAAAAAAAATTATATGGATTCATTTCATAATGCAATTCGTTCGAAAGCCCATGAAAGAGGACTTGCACCCACCAACTCTAACAATCAAGTCTGTCTTGCTTTTGGCATCTGCCGCTGCCTTCGTCTTCACAGACCGCGAAGAGCAGCTGTTCAACTTCACCGTTAGATTAGGGTCTCCAAATTCATTCAAGAGCGACAATAAGCTTCGGTGGTAATTTCCGTTCTTATTTTCTCTCTCTAGATCTATCTTACGCTACCGTGAGGATTCAGCTTCCACTCATCTCCCACTTGCTTACTTGGACAACTGAACCAAAAAAATTTTCAAAATGCAGAAATCAAGTCAAACAAAATAGTGAGTAACCATAATTACATTTTTAATTTGGTTACAATTTTAAAATATAAACTAAATTAAACCAAATTACTTAAATTATATGATATATATTTATATTATAAAAAATATATATTAATCGTACCTGTTGCGTACCAGAAATTCGGATTGTTCTACGGGTCAGGAGCCGCAAATCGGATCTTCTTGTTTGTCGATCTGATGCGGATCCGTCTCCATAGTCTTGAATCTGAGTCATGTGCAATACAAAAGTAGACAAGATGGTCAGAAAGCCAATGGGGCTAAATCCCCAAAGGCTCTCTGACGATCAAGTCAATTATGGCCTTTTTGAGAATAAAAAGGGAAAGATGTATTTTTGTTCTCTTTTTTAGATAGTAATTGTTTCAGAGAGAGAGAGAGAGTTTTCTCAGCCCTCCTTTTGTCCCGACCCCTTTTTCGTGGAGGATAACTCCTCATTATATAGGACCTCCTCTCTCTGGAGGTTTCTTCTCATCCTCTCTCTGGAGGTTTCTTGGCCTCCTCTCTGGAGGTTTTCGGAGGTTTTTCCTCTTCTCTGTAGGTTTTTTCTCTTCTTTGGAGGTTTTCGGAGGTTCTTACCTTTCGGTCGGTTATGGTTAAACTTTATCCATAATTAACCACCAGTGATTACCACCGGCTATAACCGCTTGTGGATTACATAAAATGGTTTGTGCAGTTGTTTCATGGGTCGGTTATACTGTACCCATCATTTATATAATTTTAATATAAATTATTAAAAATTATTTTTTAATAGACTAAATCTTTGATAAAAATAACAACATATAATATATATATATAGTAACAAAATTATATATTATATGTACTAAATTTTAACTGCCCCTTCTAAAAACAACGGACAATACATAATACATAAATTTGGATTATTAGAAAATGAATTATCGGCCACTCAGTTTAAAGGCTGATTCTCAATCAATTGGCTCGTATTTGAATATTTTAGTGATAAATTTAATAGCCGGGTAATTGGGTGATCGAATTGTTAAAAATTTAAAGAATTAGAGTGCGCCTGCACTGAAAACCAGTTGATAAAAATAGATCAAAAGAAGCAAATTAAATAGGATGAGTTGCTAAACCAGATAGCTGATCTTCCATTAACTAGAGTATTAAGACGGATGATTTGCTAGTATATTGAAACAGCAAAGATGTTCACTAGAGTAAAAGAAATTAGTATTAGAGGCTCCATGCCGGTATAATATTTCAATAAACCATTTGGAACCACCCATTAAACCTACGTCTATCAATATTGTGACGTGGATCTTGAAATCAATGAGATATTACCTAACTTTATGACTTTACTTTGCAAATTGTATAAATTTATCTATTAAGCCTATATCCATAGACGTGCTAGTTAAATTTTAAAATCAATGTTATATAATTCATTATCAGAATTTTAATTAGTAAATTGTTCAAAACCATTCACTACGTTTCATCCATAAATATGGTAGTAGATCCTAAAATCGAGAAGAGCCCCCTATCGAATCATGTTCATAGATGTAGCGATTAATCTTAAAGGTACTGCTTCCTCGGGAATTTGTTATTAAGAAAAGATAAATACCTTTTCAAAAGATAAATAATTAATTACAAAAAATTATTCAACAAAAATCTCAAAACAGGCATTGCATCCTTACAGATATAAAATTCTGTAATACAATAAAAGCATTTTATAATTCTGTGATCTAAGGATCCGTAGACTTGAGAGTTTTGTGAATCCAACAAACAGAAAAAAATATATAGAGTAATCGGTAACAAACTGATCACAACGATATTTTAAGTTAAGTCCTACAATATTTCATTTGCACAAAAAAAATGTTAAGTTGGTCTTCTAAAAAACCTCCTCCCTACTAAAAACTCTCAAAATAGTCTTTTAATTATCTATCATTTATTCTCTCTATCTTTAACTCATTAATTAAATAAGATTATTAATTTGAGTGTTAAAGAATTATCAAAGAGTTAGTCCTAATCATCTAAAACATTTATTCAAATTTATGATATATATATATGTGTGTCTGTGTACACGCATATTTTTTAAATTTTATTATGCTAAATGTGCCGTTAGGTTAGCCCAACTTTATGGTCCATGCATAGTTGTATTAATTAAAATGTTAACTAAGAAAGCGAGTATAGAGGTCGTATGTGCTTGGACCATTAGCCACAAGAGTGGAGGCCCATATCAAAATTACAAAGTTGTTTATGTACTTTTACAAATTATCTCTGTTCCATATTCAATGTTGAAACTATACACACACAGTATTCGTTTTAACAGCTTTAATTCTAATTTATATAAACTCATTAATGTTACCTTATAAATTTCAAATATATAATCAAATTAAAGAGCTGAATCATGGCTCTAGGATTTAAATTAATTTATTGTGACATTAAGGACACAAGCACAAACCGTGCAAAAATAGTTATCCTATAATAGAAGTTTCAATTACTTATATCCAATTTCTCTAAAGCATGTGCTGCCCAATAAAAAAAGGTCTTAAATTAAGCCATTTTAATTAGTTAATTTTTTTTTTTTAAATGTAAAAATTTGAATTAAAGTACACAGATAACATTAAAATGACTTGCTACCTTACATACCAATGAAATACATACAGCACTTAATGATATCGAAGGAGGAGGTTGGACATATATAACCCATTATTTCAGTATCATTAAGATTTTGAGCTACCTAATAACACAATCTCCACCCTCCCCACACACACAAAAAAACAGAAGAAGGTAAAAGTAGAAAAGAAAATTGAAAACTACGTGAGGAAGGGTACCCTAATTATATATATTTTCGTCCTCTCTACAGGAAGAGTGACACTGCTCTTGCCTTCATTTCGACCACTGAATTTACATGGTGGTAAATAGCCGTCGTAGTTTCCTTTTGCATTGTTAACATTTAAACATGCATGGCATCACAACGGCTTGTCTTACGAGTGGTCCAACTGTACCCTCAATGTACTTTTTTTTTTATTGATCGGGAACGCTTTAAAGTTGTGTTGGTGTATTTGTCAATAATTTTTAAAAGAAATAACAAATTTTCAATTACTGTTTACTAGTTTCTTCTTAAATCTTTAGTTGATTTTTTTTTACAAAAAATTCTACCTCAGAAACACCGACATTAAGGATTTGAAGATAATTAGCTGTGTTTCGTTGGGGAAAGAGATCAAAATGGACCTCCACTTTGCAGGCCGGAGAGGATAAATTTTAGAATAATATAGAAAAATATATATATAAAAATAACAATCTTTAAAATTATAACGCAAAAGTAAGCCTCATTAAAATTAGATTAATCGGCGGACTTGATATGCTCAGCAACAAAAGCATGATTAATGTGTATGAGTACTATAGATGGATACAATTAAAAATACATATGTTATATTTTTGTAAGATTTGTGTGACAAATAATGGTTAATAAAACAAATACTTTCCTTTGGTTTGATATTTGGTATTCCCTAGAAACATTTATTGTTACCTTCTTTAATTGTAGTACTTTTAGTGTGGGCTTTCCAAGAGATGTAAAAATAGTCTATTATCTACAATGATTGGTCAAAATGAACACCTCAAACTCTGTTGATGGTACAATCTTTTATCAAGTTTTGGCCTTTATATTACCCCGACCCCTCGTCCATGGACTTCATTCAATAGGACCTCAAGACCAACAACATATTTTCTGTTAGCTTGACTTCATTATATATATAAAAAAAAATTAATTGAGATATGGACATAAATGAAAATAACTTGTCCAACTCAGTTAGAAGTGTTTATAAATATAACTTTTATTATAAATAAAGTCTACATTTAAAAAGTTACATCAATAAATCATATTTATGCGTTATTATTGATTTTTTTATACGTGAAGTACTTATAATAATTTTAGATTATATTTTTATTTATGCATTTTTTTTAAAATACTTTCATACTTTTGCATTTGTTTAAAAGGAATAAAAAATCAATTTCATTCAAAATGCTATTGGATGGGACCTTATACCAATAAATTATAAGTTCTATGTGCCACAATACAAAAAAGATATCATAATATTAGGTTACTTCTTAAGAGTCTCCTCTTATAAAAAAATCAACGACACTACACAAACTAGTATATATGGGTTTAATAAATAATCCATTTTAGAATATAGACAAATGAGTTTAATATCATATAAACAACTTTAAAATGAGATGAATAGAGTTTTGAAAATGAATGAATAATATTTAAAATGATTTTTTTTATGATAAAGTGATTAGTCTCAAAGCTCTTAATGAATTGTTTAGCTTTTCATAATTTTCTTTTCTAACAATAATGTAAATTTATAAATTTAAAGGTCTGAAATTACCTCAAAAATATCTATTTAGAGACTATTTTTTATATAAAATATCTTAAATTTTATAGAAAGATTTGGCCAACATTAATGTTTCTTTTTGATATTGATAGATTGGCATAATGTTTGAATGCACAAATGTGGGTACATCTGCTCTCTAAATTACACGTGATTGCTGCAGTGTCTCGTTAATTTATATTATTTGATTAGTTTTTTTCTCAATTGATACAACTACGTTAATATAATATGACGGGATTATTGTCTTTTCGATAGTCTGCTCGTAGGTTAAAATTTAAGTGTAACACAGCTAATCGTGTCCAAGTAACAACCGGCACAAAAAACGATTTAATTGATGGGTTCTGATTTTCTGCGAGGGAAACATTTATAGTAGCTATGTGTCTGTTCTTTTTCTATTATGATAATCCATAGCTAAATTTTCTTGGATCTTATCAAATATAATTGTGCTTCGATAAATAAAAGCACGTCCGGCCCGAACCAATCATGATTTTCATTGAAGCATGATACCATAAACACTATCCTTCTGAATGATTGAGCCTAATCTAGATTTGACGTAAGCCACGCCGGAACTTAAACCAAGGCTACGCGCCATCGTGTCCACTCAACGGAGGAGACTGAGGGAGGCAGCATGAGCCGTGAAGGACAGCAGGCGCATGGAGCGATGAGATGTCAGGGGCGATTCTGGCCCCACAAATCAAAATGACTCCGCTTCCGAATAGTAACCCTTCACGTGGAATTTGGAAGCATTTACTTGCCACGAGGATATATATAATTAGCTCAAACGTGACTTGGGCCACGTCTCTCTGTCTTGTTTTCGTACCAAATTATAGGAACTTTATTTGATAAAATGATACATTTTATTTTTTAAATTTTAAATTATTTAATTTTAAAATTAAAAATTATAATTCAATAATTAATTTTATCTAATTTTTATTTTTTTAAAACTAATCAAATTATAACTATTTATATAAAAATATATAATATAAATTTTTTTTAAAAATATAGACTTCAAATTTGCTTAACGGGTGGCCATATGCTGCTACTCTCTCTCTCTCCTCAATATTTACGATATAGACGCATTTTGTATATTATATTTATATTTTATTTTATTTTATTTTGTTAATGAGTGAGAATTCAGTATAGCTCTTTCAATCCAACGAGAATAAATGCTAACAGTGTGAGATAAACTTACTAGTTTTCAGTTTCTCAACCGACAAGTAAAATTACATGAATTAGCAGGTTATATACATATATTTTTTAAAATTATAACCTTTAATATACAAGGACAAAATTAAACACTTTAGCCAATAGTATTAGGCAAATAAATTTTATTTATATCTTGATCAATTTTTTTCAAAATAAGGCCTTATCAAATTGATTGGCATGATTTTTATAAAAAAATATCTTAGTCAACACAAGCATTGTTGTTAACATTTATTTTTTTTCTCATATTATGAAAAAATGAATGCAGACCCAGAAATAAGAGGATCTACGTTCGATCCACAGACAAATAACGCAGTGTAAAATGGACTAGTGGGCTGCCCACTGCTTATCATTCGGAGAGGCCCATAACAAAGAAGCCCACCCCTCAAGTTTGTTCTTCTACTGTAGAAAGGACAGAGGCCTATGTCACAGAGGGATAAAGGCCCACCATGGACGATTACTGGATTAGAACATTTTACTGCAGGACGAACACAAATTTTATCAAATCATTCAAACCATTCAAATGTAATTCAGCTATGCGGAAAATAATGGTTCGTTATAAGTGCGATTTGATTTGATTGTTGTTTGATTTTTTTCATTCAAATTGAGTTTCTAGCTCAGAAGGTTTATGAGATACACAAACACATATATACGATAGGTATTATAAAATAAGTAAATATACAAATTCACTTGTATATCTATCTATTAATACTTTCTCAGTATTAATATTTTTATAAAATTTTGATTGATCGAGCCTTCCTATTTATATTATTTTAAAATCAGTTGTACCATACTAATACTACTCAAGTTGAATGACTTTAATCGATAAAACGATATTTATATATAAGAGTTCACACTTTTTTCTCATATTCAAAAGGTTCTATTTTACTTATTAAAGTGAGGTTTAATTAATGGAATTCTTTTTGGGGAGTGGGGGGGGGGTGTCATGTCTCTAGGGCTTTGCCTTTAAATGCTCTGTTTGTTCTTCCTGTAACTTAACCAGATAATATAGCTTAAACGGCTTTGGGATCATTGTAATCGGCAGTTTGGGGCCGTGATTGATTCAGTGAGAGGCTATGAGTCAAAAACTCCTCCGTATTATTCTCAGTGATGACATTATTTGTATTGACTCTAATCGTGTGATTGTGATCTTTATCATTATCGAATGATATTTTTATTATTATATGTTATAAAATTCCTCTATATTATACTTAATTACGTGAATTTGTTATTGACTTCTTACAATTAAAATAAAAAATATATATATTTATAAATTTTACAATTACCAATAATATAAAACTTGTGAAACTTTGTGTCATAAGTAAGATACTTTATGTATTCGCAGATGTTCCCTATTTTTCTCAATGATGACCTTCATTGTGTTAATTTTGATTATGTGTGTGTGGTCATTATTAGTATAGAACGATATTTTTATTATTGTATGTTACGAAATTTATTTATATTATACTTAATTACGTGAATATATTATTGACTTCTTACAGCTAAAGTAAATAAAATTATGTTAAAATATTATGATCATAATAAATATAAAACCTACAAAATTTAAATATGGTTAATAGTCATCAAATATTGATTTTTGTATTTTAGTGGTGATAAAATATGTTACACAGTGTGAAACCTTATGATTATATGATCATTGTATAGTATGACGTCAAATGATATCACGGTAAGGGATATTAAATTTTACATATTGTGACAATTTGCAGAACCTTTGGCATACAAAAAAAATCTAAGCAGTGATATTCTTGTACATTTAATAGGTGAAAGAGACCTAAATAGTGATATTCCTATACTCTTGGTAAGCAAAGGGTATACATCTGTTGAGGGAATGTTTGCACATCTATGATGGCAAAGTCTGAGAAGACTATTGCGTTAGTTGCATGTTAAATGTGTGAATATTGGCTATCTTGTACAGTTATTTAATCCTTAGGTAGTGTATTTATGTAACCTTTTGATTCATTAGTGATAGAAATAAGATTCAAAATATTTTTATAATATCTCATTATTGTTCATACTATTTAAATTTGGGATTAAGTGGAATTTATAAGTTATATTCAATAAAATTTATGGATTGTGTTTAGTGAGAGTGGATATTGTGAAATTGATAACAT
>JAOVVI020003066.1:0-19782 GCA_028571085.2 Nepenthes alata | reverse complement strand
CCCCCCCCCCCCCCAGGATTAATCAAGATAATTTTAAAAGATAGCCCTAGATTTTTTTCCATTCCTTACTGTAATTTTATCTTATGGCTTGCAACAGTTACTCAGGAATGTTTTCTTTACATCTATTAACTGATATGTTTATGGTTGACCGTTCACTATTTGGAGGTCTGTTGGATATACCAGTTAGAAAAAGATTGTTGTTGGTACAAAACAAGAAACAAGGATGAAAAGCCAACTAGTATGACAGGCTGAATATGCAGTCGAGTGTCGTAACAATGAACAGTAAAAGGCTTTTAAGATTGAGGTTGACTTAAAAGTGGGCTTGTATTTGGGTGACAGAGAAAAAAATAAAAATGTGTTGGCTGAATGAGATCTGAAATTATGAGAGATGGGAAAGAAAAAGTTCTAGATAGAAACCTAAGAAACCCTCCGAGGGTTCTGCGGGATCCATTAATACTACACCATCATGAAATTCATGTGGCAGAGAAAAGCAACATAATTTGTGGAATTTCAGAAGCTATTCACAGTTGAAAATCTAGGAGACACATCCTTAAGGAGTTGTCCCTTAATTCTACTGAGAAGCAACATGCTTGGCAAATGACAATCAACTAGGAACTAAGCAAACTTACAAACCAAATAAAATAGCTGTCTATTTAAACTCCTAAGGACTTAACAAAATAGAAACAGAAATAAAATGAAATCTTCTTCTGACAAATTAAAATTCCACCTTTACAGACATTATCAATTGAAAATAAAGATTGCCTCTTCAATTTATCCTTCCACCCCCTTCCAGCTTGTATAAGTTATTTAAAGACAACTCAAGTGATTGTAGTAAAACGTGACCTGTTGGAATTTTGACATTCTGCTGATATGAGTGTATGTAGAGAAGTTCCCAATATATATTTTCTCTTTCTTCTAGACAAATATGATGCTGAGATCTTTTGTTGTTATGTGATTGGTTTCTAAGATCACTTCTTCTCTCGGTCTTTCATTATTGTCAAAGCACCGATGGTTCATTTTTTCTTTTAAAAAATAAGTTTGTCTTTGTTGTAATATGAGTTAAAGACTGACATAATTGGTAATCTATTATTTTGATATTTCATTTTATGAAATTCACCTACTTAGATCATAGTTAAAAAGATATCTTCGCAAGTATTGTAGTGGAAAGAATAATGACATGAATGCTGAAAAGTTGGCTGTTGGTTGGTACAAATGTAGATGGTATGCAACCATGCTTAGCTAGGCAATAGGAAATTCAAAATAATTGCAATTAGCCTGAAATCCCTACAAATTTCACCTTGAAGATGTAGCTGCTTTGTGTACATCTATGTTAGTATATATAAGAAATATTATAAGGGATAATCCTTTCATTTATCCCCCCACGGACAGTATTTGTCCATTCCTCATTGTCAGATGTGAGGCTTTGTTTTTCTCTCTTTGTATATGCTTCACCTATTGATTTGACCAATTGCTCTACTTCAAAAGCTGACCCATGGCACAGCAAGAGTTGTTAGTGGTTAGCATTTGTCTATTTGAGAAGATGATGAGTTTGTAGAGTTCTTTAACCTTTAAAAGGTTGTCAATATGATATATCTGGTGGAAAACGCCAATATAATGTTTGGTAAAATCTGGTATGATTGTGCTGTGGCTATAATGTGGTTAACAATGTCGTATGGCAGCCACTGCTGTGATTAACAATGGAATTAAGGCAAGAATTAAAGCATACATGAGACAACAACCTTACGTGGTTCACTCTTGGGATGAGAGCTATGTCTACGGATACATGATGAAGTGGTTTTACCATATTTGAAAGGATATCAGTGATGGAAATAATTCTGTTACCGTCTTTTAACCAATAACACTCGGTTGCTTGGCAAAAATATGAATACTCCATATCTAGAACACCTCAAAAACAGTGCACTAGATGAGCACATTGCTGTCCTGTGTTTGGATCAACTGTTTTGTATGTTTGGTGGTGATTTACTCCCTTGTACACTTTTCTGTATGTAGATTCTAACCCCATCTACATAGTTAATACAACCATGTGACTTTTAGGAGTATTAAATGGAGCATTAAACATGATATAGGGTACGTTCTATTGTCATAAAGCCATTATTAGTACTTTCCAATCTCCATGGCCTCATAATTGTGTTGCGCTCTTCCAAGGATCATAATAGCAACACATCACTCTATGTAAGAGCATTAACCGGGTGCATGATTGAAGTGCCACCCTAATGGACCTCAATAATGAGGAGTTGTGGCTTCACAGCCATGTGGTTGAAAGTGCTGTGGAGATGTAACATCATTGATTTTGACATCATGTAGCTCTTTCAAATGAATTATTTCTTAAATCCATGTCCATTGTTTGTGAAAAGTAAAAATCTTTCAGCAGTTGTTTCAATGCGTTTTCGTTGGCAATAGCATTCATAATGGGAAATGTTGATTTATGACAAAATGATATTGAATCGAAGTTTCTGGAGTTAATGTGATGTAATCTCAACTTTCTGCCCTCATCTATGTAAGGTCAATGTCCTCAGTTGGCCATCAACATGATACCTTTATGGGATCTGCATCCTTGTGAAGCTCTAAAATATACTAGTTTGAATTATCCCAAAATCGCTAAGTTTGATACTGTGCTTTATTTTAATATCTTGAATTTCTTTACCAAATCCCAGTATTTCACCTTGATATCAATATTGAGAGATGGGTAAGCTTAACTTCTTCTTGATAACCAGTTGATTGACATGCTTGAAGTTTTGGCAGATGCTATCATTCTTATTATGAGGTTATCAATATAACCTTTCGTTGGTTGAAATCAAGGTCAATTTTGCATTTAAAATAAATTTAAAATAAGCTTCAATAAATATTTAGATGGATAAGGCTTACTGAAATTTGAGGGTGAACTTTAGCACAACGGTTATCTGTATTTGTTGTGACCTGGAAAGAAAGTAATTGGTTCAACCAAGGAAGCATTCCTGCAATGCATGCTTAATGCTATGTGTATCGGACCCTTGCCTTTGATGTGCAAACCTTGTGCACTGGGCTGTTCTCTTTTTTAGGTTCTTAGAATTTCCAAGAGCACTTATTTGAGACCATGGAAGAAAATCTCTGCTGATATATAAATATATTAGTCTCTCTAGTACCGATATTTTTTGATATTGAAGCAAAATTACGATATGTTGCTATGTCAGCAATATATCATGATATGTTAACCATTATATTGGATGTTGGTTGATGTATCATCTAATAATTGCTTGTTAGTTTATGATATTCAGAATTTTTTAATATAATTAATACTCATACATATTATCCAATATGTATATTATCTATATGGCCGTAATCGATACTAATATTTTCATCCATGCTTGAGTGACATTGCATCCAGGTAATTCCCCCCCTTCCCCTCTTGGTAGAAGCTTGCTTAGTTTTATGCGTAATTAATATGGCTTAATGATTTCATTCTACCTCCTCCTTCAATGTACAGTGCCCAATTTTAGCATCATATTTTTTTTATTTCCTTTGCTGGACTGAGTGGGGTGTTATAACGAAGGATGCATGGATTGAGTTGGAAGATTACTCTCAATGTTAACGTGCAGTAGCTCATCATTTTGATCACTGACTATACATTTTCTCTACACTTTCGATGCTAGTAGGAAGCATACTGGAAAAGGTGCCCAATCGTCATCAAATGCTCAGCTATAATACTTTGCTTCAAAGATCATGCTTATTTCTAACTTAAAATCTAGAAAATGGGTAATAAGTTTGTTAGCTTTTGGGACATGAATGAGAAAACAAACTCGCATAAGCACTAGCCGATCACCAATTAACTTGAATACAACAAAATCTTTAGCAATTTGTAGTCTTCTCTGCCACCATCAGGTTTTTTCTTCTTCAATCATACACTGAAGGAAAACTGCTCTCTTCCAAACCCATATTTTTTAATGAGGTTTACTGAATCCCACATACTTTTCAACTGAATACCTGTATAACATGGACTAAAATATGAGTGTCGGTATGTGGCGGCTATTATTGGCTGATGTGTATTGGCATTGGCCATTGTGGATGCAAAATGTATATTCCTTAAAGTCAAATCAAAAGTGAGTTATGTATTAAATTTGATTGTCTTTGATAGTTTATCTATACATTTGAATAGTTTTACTCAATTTCGTGAAGATTAAGCTTGATGGATTAGATCATTGTTAAATGTTTCAAAACTTTTGATTTGTACATGTTTACATCTATAGAAGACGTGGATGTAGGCTTTCAATAGTGAAGTAAAGAAAAATGATTGGTTGATACATATTAGTAGTATTGGCCATACATATTGGTTGATATTTGGAATGACAACCAATATGATGAAATGTTAGGATATTTCCTGGAATTGGAAAATATCATTATTGGGACCTCTTGATACCTTGGGTGAAAGTACTAGTACTTGTATTGATCATGGTTCTATCTATATTGGTTGTATTGGACACAAATGCCTTTTGCGAATTGGAGTCCGAGGGGCAAATATTAGCCGATATTTTAAATATTGGCCGGTAATGATACTAGGACATATCAAATCTTGTTGAAATATCATGAAATATTGGTGTTGTGGAGCCCAACATCGATTTTTCATAGGGATTGATATGGATATTTCATTCCATGCCCGATAGCAATACCTATCAAATGATATTGAAAATATTGGCTGATATTTTATTACATGCTACATATACATGTCTAGTTTGTTCTTCTAACACACCAATTATCGTATTCATTCTTCTGTGTTGAGGAAAGTACTATGATGATCGCTTATTATGGTATGTACAAAATGTTTCCACCATATGCCTATGCTGTTATGCTTATCCACTTTTGATTTTGTGTCATGTTGCTTGACATCCTCTCTATTTTTCATCTATGGACAAATTTGTTTTCTGATACGTGTTAGAACTTAGAACTGTATTTAATCATGAGATGAAATGCACTTTGCAAAAAAGGAGCATAGACATTGAGAGAATTGGTTAGATAGTATGACATAGAAGGGGTTACATTTGCAACCCAATTGGTCTAGAGATTTAAAGTGCAGGGAAAAAAAAATCATCATGAAAGTGTATAGATAATTGAAACCTAGGCTTGACAGTTTTCATGAAAAAGATTCACATAGCAGCGGCATTTGTGATAGCACGATAGTTTTGTTGTTAGTTGAATGGATGAAATATTGGTTGATATATAATTGTATTGGCCCTTGATATTGATATTTCCCGATACCTTGAGAAAATCATCATATGTTGCCATATTGGCGATATATTGGCTGATATTCAGAATTTTGGCAATTTACCTGATATTTATCTGTCAGCTGATGATTCTTAAGAATATTTTTCATCCGATATATTTTACGTTAATACGTACTGTCTAATATATCTGATATTGATTTGGATGTGATTGATACCGATGCCGATGTAGATATTTTGATCCATGAGCAGCATGGAAGTAGATGGAGTGGCCTCTGGTAGTGAAGAGAGGGATCCTTCCTGGGGAAGATAGGAGAAGTCCAAGTGGGGTTTTGTTTGGAGGTCTCTTATAGTGGCAATGATGGATTTTTAATAAAGATACAATGTTTATTGAAGTTCTGTGGGCTGTCTGGTGTTGTTTGCCAGATGTTGAAGTCTGCTTGTTTTGGCCATATCATGAAGTTGCTGTGTGCTGATGCTTTTGATACCAAAACCTAGTGTAGTAAATGCAGGCACAGCTGCATGGAAGTAAATTGCAAATGCAGGTTCCAAAAGTCTGCCTTAAATGTGGAGCTACAATTTGGAGCTTCTTTGAACATCTTTATCAAAAAGTTGAAATTATTAATGAAAATTTGTATCTTCCAAAATTACTCCGAATATGTTACTTCACGACTTATCTTGGTAGACTCTTTTCCTTTAACATTTCTTGGAATCTCCACTCCGACTGCATAGGTCTTCATTGTGCATCAGAACTTTTCCTCACTGTGCATGAAGCTGCTTCATACTCCTTTCTGTTTTCAAGTGTGAAATGAGAGGTTAAAAACATCATGTTCATGATTGTCTTATTGATGCATAACTGGCTTCAATTATGGGAACTTAGCTTTACTTTGTGCTCTGTCATGCATGAGCCATTTTTGCAGGTAATTATTTGTATACATTACATTACTATGCAAAAGTGCGATTTTGAAAAGATATTAGATTTTGTACAAGGAAATCATGATGCTTAGAAGGATCTGAGGTACTATATTCTTAGTAAAAGCATGATGCTTATAGGGGACCAAGTGAGCAAAATCTTTCTTATTTTGTCATTCAAAATGATTCTTTTGCTTTTATATGTAAGAAGAAAGGATTGAAGTGATGGGTTTATCAAAATTTTGTTTCCTTGTGGTTGTACATAGAGTTACTTTATCTTGTACTTTTTATTTACATTTATTTAACCCATTGCTGTAGATGCAATAAACACCACAGAGTCAACCTCTGGTTCACCATGGGCTTCGGCTAGCTTGATTATTACTGCAGAAGGTGTACCTGTCTTGGATGCATTGAGAATCATAGTCCGTTCAGTGCATAATTGCAGAGTTTTTGGCTACTTTGGTGGGGTTCAGAAGCTTATTGCACTAATAAAAGGTTTAGTATAAACACTATTCGTGGTTCCTTTGTGATGATTGGTCTCTTATTTGCTCTGTCTTTTTTGTTGTTTGCCAAAAGACTTTGGTTGTGGAGTTGGAAATTTTGATTGCTATGCATTTTGAGCTATGACGCATTGCATACTGAACTATAGATTCGAGTTTTGCTTTAAATTTCTGTGGAGCTAACATTGTAATTACTTGTCAGCCATATTTAATTGTACATGATATTACATTATAATTAGCTTTCCTATTTAATAGATCTTGTTTTTTGTAATTAAGGATGTTTTTATTTAGGGCTGTAATTAGGGGATTTTGTGGATTGTAATTTAAATGTAACTAGGGAATTTTCTTATTTAATAGAGAACTCTTTATGGCGAGGCATTCAGATCATTAGGGACAATTTTTCATTGTATTAGACCCATTAAGAAATTTTCTTCTTATTACCATGTGTCGTGCTTGTTTGTTGGAAGCCTTATCTTTATATTGGCTGTCTTTAGATTTTGATTCAACGCAGTCAATTTCTTGGTTTTTAATTTCTGGGTCAATTCTGGTGCTCTTGGTTTTCAACCTCTCATCTTTGCCCTAATATTGGCAGTGATTCTGGGATATTTTGGCCCCTGTTTCTTGCTCTGCCTTATTCCTCTCAGCTTTAATTTAGCGATTCATCCTCAGCACTCACTCGACTGCTTTGTCTTTAACTTCGACTGTGATTGGTGCTATTCATCGTCATCTTCGACTGCTTCCTCATTGACTTTGACTTCGATTTTGTGTAACTCATCTTCAGCTTCGATTCTGACTGCATCATCAAAATATTCTCTTCTTTGACTGTTTCATGTTCCTGGAGCTACTTTGGTTTTAACTGATTCATCGATCTTCATTGTGTAGTACTCTCTTTGTGCATGAGAACTAGGAAGCACAGTCCAATTTTGAGATCTAACTATAAGTAGTATTGCGTATGTGAAAGTATTTTCCCTAATCTGCACGTGTCTCTCACGTGGCCAGTTATTTGAGCCTCCTGCACTAATTTTGATTTGGAGTTTTGCATAATACGCTTGTCCTCACATAACTTGTTTTATTTCACCTTCTTTTGCTATATTTTGTTATATTTAGTTTATCCCTATTTTCTATATGAAGTTAGGAGAAAAATCTATTATTCGTTCTAATGGAAAACAATTATTCAACTTGGGAGTTTCTATTTACTTGTTTGTAAAGGGAAAAATGTTATGGAGTCATTTAGATAATCATCTAAGGCTTCCATTGAGTCATAAGAATGTGAAATTGGGAGAGTAAGATGTTTGTATTGTGTCTTGGTTGTTGATTTCAATTAAACCATATATGGTGAACATTCTTTGATCATTCATAACTGCTAAGGAGATGTGAGATTATCTTAGTTGAACTTATTATCCAAATAACAATGCTCGGAAATTCCAACTGAAATTAGAGATTGCTAATTACAAAAAAGGTAATCCCTCTATTGAATAATTTTATATTGGATTTCTTAATTTGTCCAGCGATTATACCTATATGGTTCATTCTAAAGTTTTAAATTAGCACTTGCATCTCTAAAAGAAGTTTATGCTGAGAGCTTTTAGGATCAATTTATGATGAAACCGTAATAACTCGATTATATTTTTTTAATTGTTCAATTGATGATATTAAAATCAACTTGTAATTATATTATATATTTTTATTATAATGACATATTATCATTATTTTTTCTATTTATTCTTTACTGAAATTTTGTATATTTATAATTTCAATAAAACTTTCACATTCTGCAATATAACCTATGAACTGCGTAAACCATTGATACAAAAGCCATCTCTACATAACCATCATACTACATGATGACATATGAAACATTCGTATTTATATCTTATAGTATGAAGTCCATCACTACTTGAGAATATATGTTCACTTGAGTTCTAATATAGAAGTTTTGAATAAGAAAACACCTGAGTTGAATATCTAGTAAATAATTCTCTCAGGAATTCAACGATTGTGGAGAATATCATGTATAAAGTCCAAGATATAATAATATACAGTATTATATGTTGTAATTATATATTCTATCAAAAGAGATTTTATAGGAAAATATACGAGGATTATATTTCTACCACGGCAAACCTAGAGCTAATGTATTTTCGCCTCTATTAGTTAGATAAATTACTTCATGCTTAAGCTACTCTTCATCACATCGTTATGCAATGTCAAGAGTATTTTACCAACGTCTGTGGTTTGATCAGTCACCTAATATCTCCTATTATCTATATAATACTCCTAGATTTTGCAAGAAGAATGATTACACTAAGATATTCAGGAGCCCATATCATCCAGATAAAATATTGTATTTGTACATTTTCCTTTACACTTTATTTATGGAATGTAGAATGAAATATCGCATTATATAAAACTATTACATGAAGTATCTAGGATTCATATATCGGTAATTTCATGTTTTCTTAATGTGTAGTTTTTTATCCCATCCCACCAAAATTGACTACTAAAAATAGAAATGTGAATGATAATTAAGGAAACGCGAATAAAACCAAATATTGATATGAATGATTAATGTCCAATGAATAATTAAATAGATATCTCTATATAGCCTGATGTGTCGTTTATTTTTTTCAAATACCAAGATTGAATATGTCCTTTAAATTTGTTACTTAAAACTCATCAGAACACTTAACACATTAATATCTATTAAAGTCACAATTAAACAGGTAAAATCAATTTATTATATTAAATCACCCAGCATATATCCATTGAAAATTATTTATATACTTTATATCCCAAATCGTGATCAAATTATTTTTTTATTACTAAATAGTTAATTATGATTCTCAAAAAATACATATATACCCTCAAATTTATATTTTTCATCCGTTCCTGCGACTATAACGTTGTGGAGGCACTCCCCTATGTAGGAGCCTTTACGCCAAACTGTGAATAGTGCCCTAGAGCCAGGAAGAGCAGACCACACCCCTGTTTTTCCATCTCAATGTCCGACATCAATTTTTGCTCAAATTCGAATTGTTCACTATTATTTGACACAAATGAGATGCCAAAATCATCATATATCATCATTATATAACTATTAGAACCAAATTTACGCATCAAATATTACCAATTGATCCTCAATGTTATAAATGTTTTTTAATCCCCTATTTTTGCACTACATGAAAAAGATTTGACCCCAAAAAATTATCATTTAAAATATTAGAGAGGTATAGGATTATAAAATAACTAGAAGACTAAAGGATTACATAAATTTGTTACTTAATCTTTTCTTTCTCTTCTGTTTATTGAATACCTTGTCTGCTACCTTTTTCTCAAAATTTTGCTCCAATTCATGACGTTTTATCTTTAATTCAAATGGTATTTATAATCCACCGATCCTATTCCACTTCATGCTTCACTTCTTGCAATATTTTTGTATTAGTTCCACCTAATAAGATTTAATGTTGACACATTTTCATTAATCTTCCATTTTGTGTCACCTACAACTTACAGCCATATTTTCATAATTTCACCCAGTAGTGCTGTAAATTTTTGAGCTTAGCTAGATTTATTTCATGTTTGCAAGCTATGCCTTCATTTTTCCACCCGTTCCCCACCAATTCTTCTTCTTCTTCTTCTTCTTTGTCCTTGTCTCTATTTAACCACTTAAAATTTTCAAAGTAAACATTTTAAAGTAATAGCAATTAGTTTAAACATAATCCAAATGGATATATTATATGATTAGAAATTCGAGATGTTAAGGAATTGGAGATTGGAATCTGAGACTACACATATTGGCTTACTGAATCACAATCTTGTGATTCCTTTCCCATCCTTGGTATGTTTGCTTGGGGGAATTTCTTCAAGAGGAATGCCTGGCCACACAACTTAGCCTGTCAGAAGAGACAGTAAATTTCATGATGGTTAACGTCGCTTTTGTTGCTCAGGGGAAGTGCAAATTCAAATCTCAGACTTGGTGTTACAATTGTGAGGATTATGGGTATATAGTAAATAATTGTACCAAGAAATTTTACGATTATTACAAAAAGGAAGGACATATCATTAAGGATTGTCTTATATGACCACAGAATCAATGAGCTAATGATTGCATGGTCATTATCATCAAAGATTGCATTGTCATGCATAAGAAATTGGGCCATCCTATTTATGTTATTTTGACTTATCTGGTGAAATAAGGCTACTTGGGCAATACAAATTTATTTTCCCCTCTTAATATGTCATCTAATTTTGCTTCTTTTAAACTTGCTTCTACTGCTACAAGCACACTTTTACATTAGCGTAAGTATATATAAGAGATTATTACTTTGGCTAATTTTTAGTTAGGAACATAGTTCATACTCCTATAAAGGTCAATTTAAAGCTCTAACAGGAGGAGTGGAAATTATTATCTGATCCATTTGTACAAAAATAGCTAGTCGGCAGTTTGAATTATTAAATGATTATCATGCCAAATATTTCTTCTATAGTTCAATAGGTCAATAGTTCAATAGTTTATACCTCGATACTCATGCTTGGCTATTGCGCGCCATATTGTTTGATATTTGGAGGGTACTTCTAGGCGCTGGTTATTTTTTTATTCACTCTACAATTAATGGGTTATAGTGATGTTGATTGGGTTGGATGCTAGGATACTTATCATTTGATTACAGATTGGTACATATTTCTTTGAAATGCGTTTATTGCTTGGAAGAATAAGAAGGAAGACCCCGTCTCAAAGTCCTCCACTGATTTTGAATATTGTGCTATGTTTTTAGCTTGCCTTGAGATTGTGTGGGTTAAGGGTTTGTTAGGTAAACTTCTCATTCCTCAGCTTTGTTCTTCTCTGCTTCATGAGGATAACACTAGCACTACTCAAATTGCCTCCAATTTGTTTTTTATAAGTGCACGAAGCATATTGAGATAGATATCACTAATGAAGTGTTTGATCATTATGTGATTACTCTTGGATTTCAACTAACCTGCAAATGGTTGATGTGTTCTTTAAGGCCTTACCACGACAACAATATCAGTTTATGATTGATAAATTAATACTTTTTAATCAATCAGAATCAATTTAAGAAGAATGTTAGCTCTATTAATTGTACTTAATATTAAATAATATTTAGTTTCTCTAATTAGCGGGTTTTTTTTTTTTTTTGTAATTAAAGATGATTTTTATTTACTGATACAATTAGAGTTTTGGGTGGATTGTAGTTCGGATATACTTGGGGAATGTTTTTCTTATTTAATGGAGGAGAACTCTTAATAGAGAATTTATTTGCCCTGCTTTTGTGAATATTTTGACCTTTGTACTTCTCTAATCTCTTGACCGATGCCCCTTCCCTTGGGTCCCTTGTAGCTTACTACTTTCCACCTTACGACCTGTTGACGTAAGTGCTTGGACTGTTCTCCTGTATTAATTTCAAGATTGCTAAACTATATCACCAAAAAGGTTTTTTTTTTCATGAATGTGGACATATTAGTGATCAGTATTAAAGGATTTGCACTTGTTATTTCACATGCATGGACCTTTTTTCTGGTGACTACTTCATGGGATTCATCACTGACCCTAATAGGGTATACTCAAGTATGAGGGAAAACGAGCAGAAATAAAAGACAATTTGCACTGTGAAAGAACAAAACAGTCTATTTAAAAGTGAAATAACAGTTCTCATAACATTAATCATCCTAGACAATCTTACAGTTGGAAGTGCAAATAGCTACCCTTAAAATGGTCCAAATTAAATGATATAGCATTGAAATTTATTAGTCTATGGTCCTTATCATGCGCGCTTCAGATGTCTTGGTGCCTCAGTAAAAGCATGATTTGTTGTACTGATTCTTCTTTGATTTGAAAAATGATCTTTTTTGCATCCCTTTTAAATGAACAACCATAAGGCTAATGGTGACATCTTTTAGAAGTGCTGTAATTAGAGGATTTGATGGCTTGCAATTTGAATATAATTAGGGAACACTTTTCTGATTTAATGGAGGAGAACACTCATTGGGGAGGATTTATCTACCCTAAATTTGGGAATATTTTGACCATTGTGCTTCTCTAATCTCCTGACTGATGCCTCCTTTGTTGGGTGCCCTCATAGCTTACAGTTTTGTTTTTCCTTTTTTCATATACACTTTCAACTTATGACCTATAGACGTAAGTGCTATGAACTGTTCTCCAATATCAATTTTAATACTATTAAACTATATTAGCAAAAATTTGTATTCGTGTATGTGACAATTTAGTGATCCAATAAAGGATGTCCACTTCCTGTTTCACATTCATGGACCTTTTTTTCTGGTGACTAGTTAATGAGATCCATCGTTAACCCTAAGAGGGTACACCCAAGTAGGAGGGGAAAAAAGCAGAAACAATTTGCACAGTGGAAAACAAAACAGGCTATTTAAAAGTAAAATAAAAGTCCTCATTGCACAAAATGTCGTGGACAATCTTCCAGCTGGAAGCACAAATAGTTACCCATATATGGTCTAAATTAAATGATATAGTCTCAAAATTTATTGATCTATGGTTGCTATCAAGCACATTTCTGATGTATTGGTGCCTTAGTAAAAGCATGATTTGCTGTATGGATTCATCTTGCATTTAAAAAATGATCTTTGCTGCATCCACTTTGAATGCACAGCCATAAGGCTAGTGGTGCCATCTTTTATAAGTGCTGTAATTAGAGGATTTGATGGATTGCAATTACATTATAATTAGGGAATATTTTTCTTATTTAATGGAGAACTCTTAATGGAGAGGATCTATCTGCCCTGTTTTTTGAATTTTTTGACCTTTCTACTTATCTAATCTACTGACTTCCGCCCCCTGTTCCCTTGTTGCTTAAAGGATGGTTTTTTTATTTACACTCTTCAACCTACAACCTGTTGACACAAGTGCCTTGGACTGTTCTCCTATATCAATTTGAAAACTATTAAACTATATTACCAATTTTTTTTTCATGTATGTGACATTTAGGGATCTGTATTAAAGGAAGTCCACTTTTTGTTTCACACACATGGACCTTTTCTTCTGGTGATTACTTTATGAGTTCATCACTGACCCTAATAGAGTACACCCAAGTACAAGGGAAAAGAGCAGAAACAATTTGCACTGTGGAAGAACAAAACAGGCCATTTTAAATTGAAATAAAAGTTCTCATAACACAACGTCTTGGACAATCTTATAGCTGGAAACACAAATAGCTACTCTTAAAATGGTCTTAATTATATGATATAGTCTTGAAATTTATTATTCTGTGGTCACTATCATGCATACTTCAGATGTATTTGTGCCTCAATAAAAGCATGATTTGCTGTACAAATTCTTATTTCATTTGAAAAATGATCTTTGTTGCATTGATTTTAAATGTGCAACCGTAAAGCTAATGTTTTCATCACATGGCTTCCACATTATCAGATTTAGGGATGGTTTCAAATACTACGAATGAAAATATTAGTATCGGTGTTGGTCATTGTCTTATAGGTTTCAAACATATTTGAAAATCTGTATTGTTGATGGATATATTGGAAATATAAATTTTTTACAAATTAGAAGCTGACCGACAAATATCAGTTAGGCAATGTATCACGATTTTGCTGCAGTATTGAGAAATATTGATATCAGACTGCGAACACCAATATATATTACTTGATATATTGAATGTTGGTTGATATTTTATTCTATGATTGCAATATATTGGCCGATACATCATATTTTTTCCGATATATTAGTCGATATTTTCCTCTTACATTCTAATTCTTTTTTTTTTTTTGTTCGATACATCTGATACTAATACGTTTTACATAATACGAATGAGATTGATATTAGTAGTAATTGATATTGATGCAAATATTTTCATTTGTTGTTAGTTGTATTGTAATCTAACCTTTACATTGTTGAGATGCTATTCCCGTGCAATAATACCCAACATAGAGAAACAAAAATGCTGCTGATTAGGTCCAGCATCAATGATCAAGTAGATGCCTGTTCCTTAAAGATGGGAATTTGGTTTTACTAAAGGATGTTAACATCTTAAAGAAATCATAAAGAATCTTACTGCAGTGTTTGTTGTTTAACTTCTCTTCCAGCAATCCTCTTGATACATTGGAACATCCTTTGATGTTTTAGAATCTGTTCTGTAATTCCATATTTTTTGTGTCAATCAGTTGGGAGGAATGAACCCAAGGGATTGCTTGAGTAGATGGCAGCCTGCCACCAGGCTATACTTAATTCTCAAGTAGTGCATGGTTTTTGAACCTCAGTAAAATAACTGTTATTAGTACATATTGTGTATTGTGGCCTATGTTTCAAGGGCTTAAATGTTTCTTTGTACATCTTATCCTTTATAGTTATTAAATCTAGCTTACCTTGATGTGTTCATTTCATATTTATCTCGGAGAGTAAGACCATTTCATTACATTGAATTTTTCACCTCTGGGCATTAATGCCAAAATCTCCCTACTCTCTCTCTCTCTCTATATATATATATTTTAAAATGTTTACCATTTCTTCTTTCTATTATTTGTCAGTGGCTGTTGTCCAACTGAAGACAATTTCCTGGTCACTTTCAGCAGAGGAAAGTTCACTGAATTTGAATGCAGAGAAGATTGAGCTGTTGCAGAAGTTACTTGTGCATGTTGTGTCAGTTATATGCAGTTTCATTGATTTGGACTCAAATGCATATGAGATGGCACAGATGTTCAGTGAGCTTCCTTTTTCCATTCCAAAGAATGGTTCATCAGTGATAGATTCTTGTATTAATTGCCTTTGTGAAACAATGCTACCCTGGAAGCAGAAGGTGGTTGTGTCTGTGATAGAAGCTGGTGGTCTCAATTGGTTAGTAGGTAATGTAGGCACATTTCTATTTTGCAATATGTTGAAATAGTCTGTAAGTATGTGACAGTTGTCTGGTGTCATCTGTGGGTAGGAAATAGATATTTCAACCATGTCCTCCACTGGCTATAATTCTATAAAACACTGCGGCAAATATATTTGAAAGTGGCCTCTGTCATGTTGGACCTCCATTTCCTGAAAATTCTAGCAAGTTGTGGACTGAGATAACCAGTGAAGATTTTTTTTTTTTTGATTGAGTGAGTGGCTTTTCCTATTATTGTTTAGTTGATTTTCATCCATGTGCTTCTTCCATTCGCATCCTTTTATACACTTGACATTGCTGGGAAACATTATTGATGATGTTATTGAATTTCGCCCTTTTGACATGCCCTTCGTTTTTTGTTTTTTTATTCTTGGTGTTATCGTTGTTAATAGATTTTTTGAGATATTTTCTGTGGATAGAAGTTACCAAGAAGGAGATGTATGAGGTGAAATGAGGAGGATTAGACATTAACAAAAGGTACTATGAATGGGAGAAGAAATGTGTTATCAGTTGAAGGATGCCTGACTTGCTGTGTGCTATCTGAGATAACTTCTTTTACAAGCCCCCTTGCTAGATACCCGTGCTTTAGCCACTAGTAAGTGTCGTGTGAGTTGTTATTTTTTAACTATTCTTGCAGTTTGCTTCATTCAAATCTGCCAAATCACCTCAAAAATGGCATATTGTGGAGGATCTTTCTCTCTCCTATTGAAACCATAAATTGAACAACTATCATTCTTTTCTTATTTTGTGCACTTACCATCCACCAAAAATACTGAAGCCCAATTCCTGGCTCTTCAAGTGAAACAATGCTGAAAGTGATGATTGTTCTGTACAGTAGACAAGGCACACATTATATAAATGGTTTATTTGGTATACTTCCCTGCACTGGTTTTTGTTGTAATCCTGGTAAGAACTAGATATTATTTGGAAATCCTATTGATGTTCTGAATGTGCATGTAAGTTTAGTGGAGGAATCGTCTTGTTTTCATCCAAAACACTATTTCTTTACACCTGTTAGACAGATGAAGCCATGTAAGAATTTTAGCATAAGTTGAGCTCTGTCATTTTTTTGGTTCCAAAGGTTTTGAATCTGAGCCACGAACTTTCTTCCGCCAACAGATCAACCTTTATTTCATTTTTAATCAGAAATTTGCTGGTATCCTGTTTTCTGTGCTGACACTTTTTTTAGTTGCTAGATTCTAGGTATGCTACCATATGGTACATATGATCTGATATCTAGTACGTGAAGTTTCTTTCTTTTCAAAGGGTTGCAATTGTTTGTGCTATCTGCTACATAGTATATGGTCACATCTGCAGGAGCTCTAGGGAATCCAGTCACTTTGGTGTTCCCTTACTGCCAGTTCAGCTGGTGCAAATGTGGTATCCCACATACTAATTCATCATTAGCTTCATTTTATCTTTTACTATTCAATATCATAAAGGGATGTAAACTTTTTCTGCATCATTTTATGCATATATAATTGTTTTATCATACACAGGATCCAAATAAAGAAAGATGCCAGCTAAAGTCATACAAAATTTTAATAAAGTATAACTCACTAATGTCAATCAAAATAAACTTATCATATATTGATATTAAGTACAATCTCAAAATTTGTCGAGATAGTTTACATTAAGTACATTTTTTTTTCTACTTCTATTTTCTACATTCTAAGTACACGATAAACCAGAACAAAACAACATTTCCAAAATATCTGCTATATTTTTTATTCTTTATTCTTGCTCATTTGGTATGAACTTGTTCGGGCCATCTGAATGGTTAGTAAACAGCAAGTGAATGAGCTAAATACTCAGCAATGTACAATATATATATATATATAAAAGATCAAGCAACTTTCTTAGTTAAAACATAATAGCATTTATAGGAATCATAACATATATAGGAATCATTACAGAGAACAGAAAACATGCAATTATTTTCTTATACTTTTCTCCAAATTTTACAGGTAATTTTTATTTTCTTTTTTTTCTATATGAACTAGGGCCAGTTGGCCTTACCAGCTAAAGGAGTAGTTGATCGAAGTCTGGATTGTGTTATGTTCCCACAATCTAAGGACTAAGTTTGTATTGCATCCTGAGATGGGTGGATTGTATTCTGTCCACACAATCTAAGACCAGAGCTCGTATTTGTATTCTGAGATGGGTGGTACATACTTTTATACCCGATAGATGGCGCCGGAATCGCCTTAGCGATATTGAACTGAACTGAATTATTAGATATCGATCTTCCACTATAATATACTAAGGCATGCCAAAATATACTATCTGTTAATCTATCCTTGGTCCAGTTGCTTACTTTACTTAGAAATTTGTTACAAAAATTCTATGGCCTGTTTCCGAAACTGATACTTAATTTTCTTGATTCTAAGTACAATATGCAATTCTAATAATAACATTCATACTTGCAGTAAAATATTCGAGTCTGAAAATATGTTTTGTACACTAAAAAGAAGATTTTGAACTTGACGTATTTAACAGATTAATTGTTGTTCGATATTTTGTCACCGGTTTGATACTCCGTTCTGAAATTTCGAGATTATTATCAAATGATCCAACAACATTTTTTTCTTCTTTAAATCTGATTTTTCTCATGATATCGTGACAGTAAGTAAAATAGGACATCAAAGTATTGGAACAACAAAACTTAAAAGAATACTGAAAGAAACACAAGGAAAGAAAGTATAGGTACACTTGCCCTTTGGTCACTTGACTTGCTGAGTTTAGTCTTTTCCTTCGGTCACACAGGTTTTTCCTATCTTTTTTCCTCTTAATTCCCTTTCTTTTCCCTTTCCTTACATGTCTTCCCTTCCCTTACCTAGCTTTATCTGGAGTTTATTGTTAGTTGAGCTGCTGCCAGTATACTAACTTAGGTGTCCCTAATAGTGATTAGTCATTAGTCTCTTAAGCTGAACTGTTGCCAGCATGCTGACTTATGTGTCCCTAATTAATCACTAGTCTAATTTGGTTGAGTCATTAAGCTAAGTTTTAGAGTTCCATGTGGCGCGTCAATTGATTAATATACGCGGCTATACAATAGATAAGATTTGTAGGTTATGGTATGTTTTACATGTTACAAAAATATGTATATGGAATGATAAATGCCGGGATGAACTACCTGACCGGTTTAAATTTCCGGAATGATAAATGTCGACATGGACTACTTGACCGGATTGGATTTCCGGAATGATAATTCCCGTAATGGACTAGTTGACCGGTTTGAAATGCTAGAATGGATTACTGGACAGGTTTGACTTTTCGGAATGATAAATGCCAGAATGGACTATTTGACTGATTTAAAATGTTGGAATGGACTACTTGATCGGTTTTGATTTCTGGAATGATAATTCTCGGAGTGGACTACTTGATCGGTTTGGATTTCCAGAATGATAATTCCTGGAATGGACTACTTAACCGGTTTGGATTTCTGGAATGATAATTCCTAGAATAGACTACTTGACCGGTTTGGATTTCTGGAATGATAATTTCGGAATAAACTTTTTGGCCGGTATGGATTTCCGGAATGATTAAATTGCCAGAATGGGTTATTTGGCCTGTATGAATTTCCGAAATGTTTTACTTGACAAGTATGGACTTCCGGAATGATTAAAATGCCAAAATGGGTTATTTGGCCGGTATGGATTTCTGGAATGCTTTACTTGACTTGTATGGACTTCCGGAATGGTTAAATTGCTGGATTGGATTATTTGGCCGGTATGGATTTCTGCAATGCTTTACTTGACTGGTATGGACTTCCGATCTCTAAGTTCTAATATTTTTAGCAAACTCATAAAATTCGGAACTTGGCCCTTACAGCAAAAGTACTTTATGGATGTGTATCATGGAATTCCTATTTGTTCGAGAGCTGCAGCTTTCCTTTCAAGATTATCAACATTTCTGCTAGAACAGAATTAGCAGGTGTCTAAAGTCATTTTGTTTCATCATTTTGAGTGAGATGCTCACACTTTTTCGGTGTAGGATACCTCAGGTCGGATTGTGGCAGGTATAAAGGTCGGCACATCTGGTTGGGCAGTTCCATCCTTTGAAGGATCCTGCTCGAGAGATTGGATGGCCTGGTAGAGGTCTCTGTCTAATGATGAAAGGTCCCACTGTTGGGTCTGCTCCCATAGATGAGAAGGCCTAACTGATGAATGAGGATGAGTACTAGAGTGCGATGTTTGAGTTACTGTTACCGGCTTAATTGATCGGGTCACGTCGGCATCAAGGGCGCCTCCAATCCCAAGGAAAAGTACCCGGACT
>JAOVVI020003065.1:0-19783 GCA_028571085.2 Nepenthes alata | reverse complement strand
ACCAATACCACTCTTGCCCGGTGACTGCTTCTTGAAAAACTCTTCCTTAGCAAGCTCTTGCTCGTGGATCAGGGCATGATCCAACACGTCCGCATAGGTCGTCAGCTTGAGGGTCGCAAACTGCTTGTGAATATCGTCCCACAAGCCTAGCAAAAATATTTTTGCCTTTTTTTCCTCATCATTGACCATATAAGGGGTGAACCGTGATAACTCAGTAAAGTTGGCATTATATTTGTCCATGGTTCAACCACCATGCCTCAAATGGATGAACTCGTCCTCCTTCTGGACATGAAGGCTTGAAGGAAAATACTTCTCCATGAACACTTCCTCAAATATCGGCCAAGTAATCTCATTCTCAGGCACCCTTAAGGCTCTTTTCTTCATCTACCACCAGTGCTGCGCCCCGCCCTCCAGTCGGTAGGATGCAAATAGAATCCGGTTCTTCTCGGGATATTGAACCACAGCGTACACTTTCTTTAATCTTTCAAACCATGTGTCTGCTTTAATGGGGCCAAGTTCCCCTAAGAACTCTAGGACTCGATCCTGAACGAAGTGATCATAAGCAGATGGTCCCGAATTTATAGAGGCCTGCACAGGAGCTGGGGTAGGAATAGGGGTGAGATTTCTTTGCTCCATATTCTCAATGATGTTCGCCATTCAACCCAACAGATTCAGATATTTAGCCTCCCGATCTAATGGACAACCGCCTCCTCGCATGCCTCTACGTCTAGGCGGCATGATCGAATTTCGAAGACACTTATGAAACAATAACAATTACGAATTAGTCGAAAGATCAGACTCTAATTATGACATTATAATCTACGCAGTTAAACAAGACTACTGTCCCAACTTAGTTCTAGTCTAAGTTACGCAGGTTAGGGTAACTAGAACTATCTATCCTAACTCAGTCATTCTATGCCTACATTGGCCTATTCAATCTTAGCCATTACTACCCTAAGCTTCCGCATAAGATCCAAATCAATCATAAGGTATCTCTTTCTCTGATATCAACTGTGTCGAACCATATTTTTATCGAAAATTTGATAGAGTTTCATCTATAAAAAGGACGTCCACCAAATATAAAATCAATACAAATCCCTATACAATATCCACAATACATATATAACACATACGCAGGATCCCAACTATCACAAATGGACAATGTGTAGTGCCGATGTCATAGCTTTGGGTACAACGCCATTTCAGACGAGATGCCACTAGGTACCAAACATAACTACAAAATTTACGAAAGCTATTACATCCATCAATATGCAGCGGAATTAAGCTACAAAGCCATCAATATAATACAGCTACATCGATATACATATGCGTATATAACATAATACAATGCACTCCAAGATATACAAAATATCATAAACTAAGTCCGAAAAACTTTGTAATACAAGATCCGCGGCTTATCCTGCTCCTACGACCTACTCGATCTCATCTAACATAAGAGCGTATTCATCTGGAAGGAAAGAAGAAGTAAGGGTAAACTAACATCTCAACAAGTGCATCATAAATAAATAATCAACAATATATATATATTCAAATGAAACATGAAATGGGATGAAAGCATTACAAGAGGATACGTGGAGATATGAAACATAGTTTAATGCACTTTTTAGGATTTACATTAATCTTTACGGATCAGAGTTAGTAAGCTTTATTAACTAAAGGTAAGGGAGAACGAGAAAATGATCATGACAACTCACGATCTAAGGTCATACGCTCCTATTATCCACCCAGAGGTGGGCCAAATAAATCACATATGCCCCCAGATGTACCCTCGGGGCTCAGGGACAGTCCTCATCCTTCCATAGTAACGTCCTAGAGCTAGCCAAGAGCATTACCCACTACAATATGTGGTTAGAATAATCCTTGAGTCACTACTGTAATACTAATGGCAGGCCATGGGATATTACCCTCCATAACATAAATTCGTGGTCCTAATTTTATAATTTTTTATTCTTTTGAAGAAAGGTCCACCATACTTTTTTCATCATAATTTTTCATCTGGGAGAACAATTCAATCATATAACAATTATGGATTTTTCTGCGAATACTTGTATGATTTTTATCTTTCCTTTGGATTTAAATCTTCTCACGATCCAATTTGTATGCATGGACATCATTAGGTACAGGGAAGGTTAGAAATTCTTACCATCGAGAGACAATTATAATTGTAGAGGCTTTTGGACCACATTTTCTTCACAAACGAAACACAAGGATATTTCAAGAGCTTATAATTAAACACATGCAATTAAACATAGTTTTCATAAAAATTAAATAGGGTAGAATCATGCAAAATTCATAATTGTCTCAGATGAACAGCGTCATGGCCGATTTAGAGCCACCAGACGTGCCGAATGGGTCGATTCTTGGGAATTCGGACACCCAATCAATTGATATACATATTTATGACACGGGTAATTCATAATTGAGGGAAAAACATGCATAAATTTGAAATGGAAGGGGGTATGGGAGCTGGGCGCGGGTTTAGGGTTTAGCGAAGCTAAACCGTGTAAATCGAAGAGGAAATTAGACATTTAACAACAATTACTTTAAGCAATAATCGTGGGTTCCATATTTTACATAATTTGGGCGGGTATCAGAATAAAATTACCCGAGAGAAAATGAATAAAAATCAAAAGAGAGAAAAAAGAGGGTATGAGTACACTTGTATCGACTCGACCTATCACTTTTCTAACTCGCTCTCGAACGGATTTGAACTTGTGGACTTCGATCCCCTCCTTCTCTCTCTTATTATTCGTGCTCTCTCTCTCTAGCGTTTGGTTCCACAAAAAATGAAAATCGCGTCGGCCAACTTGGTTTTGAGCGCCAGTCAAGCGGGCAGAGGACGCGGGCGCTGGAGCACTGCCCTCGCCGGGCTCGAGCACTGGCGGCAAGTAGTCGACGCAGCCCTTGTGTTTTTGGTGGCTGCCTGCCACGCTCGAGCGCATGGCAGGCACCCTGCTGCTGGGCAGCGCACCAGCAAGTAGTACCCGATTTTTCTCTATTTTTACTTTCGAAACATAATATTCTGCATACATTAAACCTAATCTTGATTATTATTATTTTAATTACCTCATAATTATTATGTTTTAGATCCGGAACCTCACACGATTCCTTGAGGGGGCTCAGACTCGGATGAGGAGGATGATCCCACTGGCCAGACTAGCGGCCTTGGGACATAATCGCGCCTTTCATTAGCCATTATAAGGATTAGAGCTAAACAAGAGAAAAAACCATTGCAAACTCAGGGTTAGCGCCTCAGAATGGCGAACGAATGCCAAAATAAGTAGGGAGCTTTAGTGTTTAAATATGCAAAGCTCCCCGAAGGAAACGACATCGTTTGACAAAGATGGGGCGACTCACTACCCAACGAGACTCTCCGACGTGGCAACGCCCTGAAACGTCACACCTTTTCAAAGAGAAATAATTATGACACGATGGCTCTATGGCTCCCAATGCAATAAATGCGCAGAGGTGACTTAACGGGCGTGACCTCACTCAATGGCATTCCGTTACCCGAGAAAGAATTCATGTGGTACACACACCTAAACGGCTCTCATCCGGCCTTTTCGTTGACGGTCCGAACACACACTCAATGGATGACCGTCGAAAAACCCAATCGCAAGCCACTCGACCTATAAAATGGATGAGTAGCCAAGCTTGCTTCGGTGCGAGAGGGCTCTTTGGCCGTCGAGTCATATTGAGCAGAAGTGAAGAATCAAATTTCAGTGGCACAAAAGATAAAGGCAAATATAAACGCTTTTATTCATTGAAATCTTCTTTACCAACAAGGCTTGCCCCAATGCAAGTACAAAGAAAATAAAAATTAAGTAGAATACAAGAAGCAAAAAAGAGGAGCGATCCCTCAGGAGTTGAAGATTGGCGTGCCTCGAGAAAGAACACATGAGCTGACAGCCTAAGGCCCATCATCAAACATGCCAGGGCCCGACAGTAGGCCATCCCCTGAAATAGGAGGCTAATGATGGGTCCAGTATAAATATGGGTTAGTATTAATGAGGCCCAACAAGCAACGATAAAATTTGACCAGCAAGCTGGCCCTGCCAGGTGATGGGGCCAAGGAGATTTGGAGCAAGGCCCACTAAACGCTTCTGACACACGCCCAATTGCCATCCACACGTGCTTCTCACGAAACGGCTGCAGATTGGCAGCATAGGTGGCACTGGTTCGGAATACGTCAGCCAATGGGAGATAAAGTCAACTCTGACGAGCCGTAGTACCTGCCGTCCTACAACTGTTAAACTAATTCCAACAAAATTCAACCAGGCTCGTCCCAACCATGCCCAACGATGGTCCTTGTGCCACCACAAGCCGACAATTGATACCACTGACCACAGCCATTGCTTGGCAGTCGGCGAACCTAGGCAGGCCACTTGTCGTAAGTTTTCACGCCCGACAGCCTCCTCCACGGAGCCTACAAATACCTTCTTCTACAATGGAAAGAGGAAACTAGCTCTCTTCCCTCTATAACTGCCGCTTCAGCCTGGCAATCTTAGTGAGCCACTTACTGCAGTGTACTAAAGGAGTCTGAGCCTCCTCTCATAATCGTTCGCGCCTCTTGCATATTAGCATCCGTGCAATCTCCATCACGTTTACCTTCACACTTGTATCTTTTCGTTTGATGGGAAAGATTTTTAACTGAAGTATCAAAATATTTACGGTGGAAGAACCTCCCCCTGTCCTTTGACTTCTTATTCGTAATTTGTAGTGCGCAAGGCTCAGGTTGAAAGATGTGAAGATCAAACCCGTTCGAGATCGATCAGACGTGAAGAATTCAAAGGCTCACTAATCCGTATAAAAATGTGGACCTAGGGACGCATCATGGCCATATCACATTGAGTCATGAACCTAAAGTTAGTCTAAGTAAATTTTAAAAGCTATATTAATAATAAAAAATAAATAATTCAGATTATAAGTATAAAATATAATCTATATTTTTAAATTTTTATAATTTAATATGAATAGAAGATTTATTTTAAAATTTTAATTTTAGATTTGTCTTAACCTCATCCATATTAAACATGAGGACGTATTGATTACTATAATTATAAGGCCATAAATTGGGGACATTTTTATTCACGTACCGCAATGTTTCTTTCGGGTTGGGCAATGTTTATATTAATTTTTTTCAAAGTCCTGACTCTTGTATTATAAATAATATGGGTTTTATGATGATTAATAAGAATTACTTATAATAAATAATTACAAATTTAATTTTAATGTTTACATATCCATATTCACTTAATATATAGTCTTTACATATAATTTATGTACTCAGATTTTGACTTAATTATACCTAATAAAATCAAAGTTTATTTGCTATTCTCCAAAAAATCTTAATAAATTATAAAATTACTACTGAAATAAAACTTTAAAGTACAAATAATAATAATAATAATAAACATTATTGTTGCGTCATCGGATCCTGGTCTCTGAATGGACAGGGACCCGAATGTAGAGCAACACAAAGATAGTTTGTGAAGTAGAAGGAAGAGAGGGGGACGGTGATACACTGTATTTTTACATGAAAAATTCTCTTCTGGATGAGAGGAAAAAACTATGGGACATTGGGTCTAGGAACAATTTTACTATTCAAACTTGTGAGTACAAAGGGTGGAGAACGGGAGGAAATTGGTGATTTACAAGGATCACTTTAACTGTTATAGGAGTTCTCTCAGTTGCACAGCTTGTGTGCCTTTCTTTCCTCTCTCTATGTGAGCGTAAATGCCAACTCAAGGGAGCATGAGCGTAAGGGTCCAAGGTCGTATGTTAGATACATAGTAAATGTATATATAGTGGTCTGAGTCCTCCTACGTGGAGCACCCACGTGGAGTTGATCTGTGCAGTGGATCCAGCCACCAACCTTACAAATCTATCTTGCCGTGTCAAAAACGTTGTGTGTATGCCGGCATGCTCTGTGAGACGTCACTTTTGCAGTATCACATATACTCTGCAAGTCATCATTCCCTATGAAGATAGCGTGTTATAGAGATTGAGTGTGCCTTTGCAAAAGTCATCCCTCAGAGTTGGCATCCTCGGTTGTCATGAGTTTCCTTTCCTGTGCCAATACCGTTGGATATTTCTCATAGTCCGCGTCGTTAATGAAGGCTTTGGCCCTCATCAAGTCCGCGGGCTTTTAGTGCCAAATTTTCTCGCCTTTATCAAGGTCTCTGGTCTTTAACACACCTCAGGTTTTTAGCGCCATATCTTTAGTGCTAGTCCTCGAGCTTCCAAAGTCAAGCCAGCCTCTGGAACCAATGTAGCTCTTTGGGCTTCTTGGGACGAGGGCCTAAATCCTCGGTCCTCTAGAACCAATTTAGCCTCTTGGGCCATGGTGGCTTCTTGGATCTTCTATGGACTCGGACCTGCTTCACGAAAACAGGCCTCTTAGCTAGGCCTTGGGCATCCACTACCCATCACAAGCCTTCCTATGCCAAGAGGTTTGAGAATATCAACCTTTGATATGTACGATGGCTGAAATACCTCGAGTGTTGTTGGCCTTTGGTCTGGTTCTTTAGGATGTTCCTCTTTTGTTCGCGGCCTGATGTTCTCTTTCCCAAGCGCAAATTCTTCAAGTGTCTGTGGACTTTTAATCGAATGGCCTTGCGAGAACCCATCTGACGAAGTGATTATAGTCTGAAGATTGAGAAAAAGCGCCCGAGGATAGTATTGGGACCAATGGCTTGACCAGATGTTATTCGTGGACTCTCTCCAGGTCCGAGGCGCTGACGTGTGCCGCCAATTGGTGCATTAAATGTACATTAATTGCTGTCTTGGGAAGAGAAGGGCCATCATTGCCTGCGACCTGTGGGGAGTCGACACGTGGGTAGGTAATTAATGAGGCACGTTTTTTAAATCCCTCAGCCGTTAAGGATCCTTTGCATCCCTTTTGGCCATTTTATTCTGCCTTCATTCGAACTTTCAGACTCTGAGCGCCTTTCTCTCTGTGATTCGAAGCCTTCTCTTTCTCCTTCTTTGCATTTTCTACGTCCTGTCATGGCTCCTGGAGTGAAGGACATTGTTTCTTCTCTATCTTTGACAGACCTTGAGGCCATTCGAGTGAGATACAAGATCCCGAGCTTGATGGCTATGGTGGTTCCTAACGCTCAAAAGAGGGCTTGCAGCCTACTTGACAGCTTCACTACTGTATACGAAGTCCACCTCAAGGGTGGCCTTCATTTTCCCATGGCTTTGGAGCTGTACCACATTATGATCGACCTCAAAGTTCTAGTGGCAAAACTGCAGCCAAATGCCATTAGGTACATTATTTCTCTCTACGTCTTTGCTCGTTACCATAGCAAGGTTCTTGACACTGTGGCGGTGAAAGTGATGTTGAGGTTTTCACACAGTCAGAACTGGATTGTTATTACTCCACATCTTGAGTTTGTGGATATAAGTGGTGGAAATCCTGATTCCACTAAAAGGTCGAAGGATAAGTTTTTCTTTCTTGGCATTCGTGAAAATTGGGCCATCTCTACTGTGTGGGGAAATGTGGATCCCAATCTTTGCAAGGACACCTCGACTAGTGAGAAGGCCACCGTTAAGATTTTAACGAACTTGGTGCTATCTAATCTTGACTCCTTTAATAAAGATAAGAAGAACAAAAGGCTGAGACCCGAGTACTTGGAGAAAGCCAAGTGGGAGCCTCAGCTCGAGGACTCTGGTGCCCCCACTGCTCCTCCGGTAAAGAAGAAGCTGAAGAAGAAGCGAAAAGCTCTGAGGATCGAGGAGCCATCCGAGCGAACAAAGAAAAGCCATCAGACTGAAACTTTGAAGCATCCGATGGCCATTGTCGTGTACTCCTCGTCTGATGACGATGAAATCATGATCGAGCACCTTTTGAGGAGGCAGAGGTCATTGGGGGGTGGCGCCAGTCTGAGGATCTGAAGGTGTCGGACCTTCAGTCGCCGCTGAGCCTACCAAGCAGCCTTTTGAGGCCGTGGGCCTATCCATGGAGCCACCCATTCCCCCTCCTGCTCTTTATGAGCCCATGCCTGACATCCCTTCTGTTTTTATTGGAGAGGCCTCAAATTGGATGGATAATCCATCCAAGGACATTGCTAAGGGACAGGCAGAAGGGGAGACTGAGGCTACTCTGGCTAAGGAAGCAGCGATGATAACTATGATGACAGCTATTGAGACTGTTGAGCTCCATTGCCTTGCAATCCAAATGTATAGTCTAATAGAGATTCTGCCCGAGGCTTGTGAGAAGGTCTTGGTCGAGGAAGCCGTAGGGACTTAACACGTTGCTGACGCGGTGAGTGGGGCTATGGCTCATTTTGAAGCGGCTGAGCCCTCAGTGTTTGATTTTGGTGAAGTTGCCCGTGTGTCCGAGGCTAGGGTTTAGGCTTCTGTGGCCAAGGTGGCAGCTGCTATAGAGCCGGCCGAGTCTGAAGCCCCCAGAGAGGGGAGTTCAGCTAGGAGCTCTTGCGACTCTAAGGTACTTCTTTACCCTTCCTCAGGCTCTTTGTTCTCTAACGTCCGTGCCTTAGTGACTTATTTTTCCTTCGCAGCTTCATGAGTTGGCCGGCAGTCTTGGTTTGATAATTGGCGATTTCGCCTAAACTTGTGCCGAGTTGGAGTCCTTCAAGACTGCTGGAGAGAGCAATAAGTGTTTGGAGCTTGAACTTGCTGAGGCCAAATGTGAAATCGCTTCCCTTGAGGGTTCACTGAAGGACCAACAACAGTAGTTTGCCTTCCTTCGAGGTAGGAATCTCCAGTTGGAGGAGGTGCTCAAGTATTGGCCTGCCTTGGACTGCAAGTATTGGGATGACATCACATTATGTCACCGTGTAATGAGGATATTGCTCCCAGGGTTTCCCACAGGCCTATTTGATCCCAAGAATGCCAGCGCTCAATGCAGGGCTGATCTGGTTGGTCTCCCAAGTAGAGGTGGGACCACAGACTCCTCTTAGCCAGGACCTTCAGCCAGCTCAAATCCTCTGAGCAGTCAGGGTCCTCGGAGTAGCCATTACCTGTGGAGTAGTTTTGTACTCTTTTTTTGTTGTACATCTTTCTTGTTGTACATTTAACATATGAATAAAATTGATCTTTGGTGCAATCTTTCTCTTTCCTTTGTTTGTTTATATGTATGGTTCTTTTTTTGGACTTAGGCCCTCAGGGAATTTCATCTTTTTCAATCTGTATGTCCAAACCTTTTGACTGTCTTAGGCTGATAATGATACCTCTAGAGACATCGCATTCCAACCATTTAAATCCCCCTAAGTTTTTAAATTTAACCTCTTGTGGGTTGCTTGGCATTTCTGCCAAGTTTTGAGTCTAACTTCGAAAGAGCCACTCGATGATATAACCGAGTTTTAGTCTGACATCTTTTGGGCCGCTCAGCTTTGCCGAGTTTTGATAGACAAGAGAAATGGACTCTTTCACTTGACTTAGGGGCAGCTTAGGTCTCGTTTATTCATGCGGAACAAAGAATATGACATGCAAATACCCAAATGAATGCAAAATAGTAAACAACTAAAAATTTTATTTCAGTAATAAAATATAATACAGGCATATCAAATGATACAATCAACTATACCCGTGTGTTATACATATTTACAAATAGTATTTCTTGAGGTGAGAGACATTCCACGTTCGAGGGACAAGCCTTTCCTCCAGGGTGCGCAGCTTATACACCCCATTTTGGAGGAAGGCTGAAACTAGGAATGGTCCCTCCCAGTTTGGGGAGAGCTTGTTCCGATCGGTATTTTTACCACTGGCCTTCATGCTTCTTAGCACTAAGTCTCCTACTTCAAATTGGCGCGCTTTTACCTTCTTATTGTAGTACCGGGTGACTCTCTACTGGTACACCGCCTTGCGTAGTCTTGCTGTGCCTCAGGCTCCCTCAAGCAGTCAAGGTTTTTTCGGAGTCTATGTACATTATTGTGTGGATTAAAGCTTTCCACTCAAAGGCTAGACAATCTGACCTCCACTGGAATGACTGCCTCGACCCCATAACACAGGCCAAAGGAGTCTGCGTGTAGGTTCCTTTGGAGTTGTCCTGTACGACCACAATATTGATGGCAGCTCGTCGACCCATGAGCCCCCAGCATGCTGCAACTTTCTCTTCAGTCTGTATAGTGTTGTGTGGTTTGTGACCTCCACTTGCCCTTTGCACTACGGGTACGCAACTGACGATGCACCAGCCTTATCTTTTGGTTGATGCAATACTTAGTGAACCTTTTTTTAGTGAATTGGGTCCTATTATTAGTCACAATGTATTCTCAGATCTCAAACCTGCACACGATACTCTATTTGACGAAGTCTATTGCGTTTTGCTCGGTTATGCAGGCTAATGGCGTGACCTCAACCCATTTTGTGAAGTTGTTGATTCTGACGATCAAGAATTTCCTTTGTCCAGATACTGTCGATAGTGGCCCAAGGATGTCCAGCCCCCATTGTGCGAATGGCCAAGGTGATTGTAGAGTTTAGAGTTCTGTGTGTGGTTGGTAGGTGAGGTTGCCCTGGACTTGACAGTTCTCGCATTTTTGCACGAAGTCTATGGCATTGTACTTCATAGTTGGCCAATAGTATTCTTACCTCATCAGTTTGAAGGCTCGTTCTTGCCCCTGATGTGGGATTCACAAACTTCAAGGTGCACTTCTCCGAGGTCATAATCAGCCAGTTCTGGTGTGTGGCATCACAAATAGGGGGTAAAAAATCCTCGTTGATACAATCAATCATCTATGATAGTGTACCACCCTACCGTCTTCTGCACCTTCTTGGCTTCCTTTATGTCTTCAGGCAATGTCTCGTCAGACAAGTACCTTAGGTAGGGGGTATCCAATTATCGGCATCGGATATTTACATTACTTCTAATTTGGAATCTTTCACACTGGGTTTGTCAAGGACCTTGCGCATTCCTTGGGCATATTGCTTTGGGTCTCCTGAGGCTGCCGCTTTTGCGAGCTGGTATGCTTTTTCGTTCTCCTCTCGTGGGATGTGGGTCATTTCTATCTTCTCAAAGGCCAACGTCAGTCCTCGGACCTTTGAGAGGTATTTGGATAGATGTGGGTTATTTGCTTTAAAGTTTCCTCTGAGTTGGTTGACGACCAACTCGGAGTCACTGTAGACAACCAGGTCCTTGGCCGATCACTCCCTTGCTAACCGAAGTCCTGTAAGTAAGGCTTTGTATTCCACGGCATTATTGATCACTGGGAACCCGAGGACCAACGAGTACTTTATCTCTGATCCCTCAGGCGTTCTCAGCACAACGCCAGCTCCACAACCACATTCATGGCTGAGCCGTTCACGTGCAGAGTCTAGATTGCTGGGCTGTACGATTCTTCAGCATCACAAATGTCCGAGGTGTCTAGAGTCGAGGTCATGGTTTTGACAATAAAGGCTGCCAAGGCTTGGCTTTTTAAGGCCGACATCGGGTTAAACTCTATGTCAAACTCTCTCAATTCAATGGCCAACTTGACCAACCGTCCCAACTGCCCCAACTTGACCAACCATCACAACCGTCTCAAGGGTTGGTCGGTCAAGATAATTACTGTGTGCTTGGAAATATGGTCTCAGTTTTTGAGTGGAGTATGCGAGTACCAAAGCCATCTTTTTCGCGTGAGAGTATCTTGTCTTAGCGTCAGTTAGGATTTTATTGATGTAGTACATAGGCTGTTGTCGATCGAGCTGCTATCGAATCAAGACTGAGTTCAAAGCTGTGTTGGACACAGTAAGGTACAAATATAACTCCTCGCCTGATTGGGGATAAGTCAAAAGAGGGGGGTTTGAGAGATACCTATGGAGTCCTTGGAAAGTTTCTTCGCAATCAGCCGTCCATTGGAAACCATTAGTCTTGGTCCCTCTTAGCGCCTTGAAAAATGGTAGGTACTTCTCGGCCGACTTGGCCAAGAAGAAAGACAGCATCCTAGTAAGCTTCTGGACCTCCTTCACAATCCCAGGGGATTTCATATCAAGGATGGCCTTGATCTAGTCTGGGCTTACTTCGATCACTCGGCGTGAAATAATATAACCCAAAAACTTTCCTGATGTCACTCCAAATGTGCACTTGGTTTGATTGAGATTCATCCGGTGTGCTCTTAGCACATTGAAGGTCTCGTCCAGATCTTGGATGTGGTGGTCGGTTATTCTACTTTTGGCGAACATATCGTCCACATAGACCACATTCTTTTCGATTTGGCCTTCGAATATTTTATTCACGAGCCTTTGATAAGTGGCACCGTCATTTTTGAGGATGAAGGCATGACTTTGTAGCAGTACGTCCCTTAGTCCATCATGAACGATGTGTTCTTCTCGTCATCGAGGCTCATCCTTATTTGATTGTAGTGCCCGAGTACGCATCCATGAAGCTTAGGGCTTCATGTCTTAACGTTGAATCTATAAGTGAATCGATCCTCGGCAGTGGGAAGCTGTCCTTTAGACATTTTTTATTGACATCTATAAAGTCTATGCACATTCTCCACTTCCCGTTATTCTTCTTGGCCATTATGACGTTGGACAGTCAGTCTAGATAATACACCTCCCGTATGAATCTGGCAGCTAGAAGTTTCTTTACCTCTTTCTGGATAGCTACCAGCTTTTTTACTGAATAATTCCTCCTCTTTTGCTGAACGAGCTTATCACTAGGATCTAGGCCCAATTTATGGACCATTACTGCGGTCAATAGCCCTTGCATATCGTTCGGTGCCCAGGTAGAGACATCTGAATTTTTCATAAGAAACTGATATGTTGGTCTCGAAAAGACTGAGGCAAAAAACTTTCTATTTGGACGAAGTTTTTAGGATCTTTGGGATCCAAAAGGACTCGGTCGGTTGCTTCTTTAGACTTGGTTTGTTGCAGTGTCGTTTCATCGCGGAAGTCCAAGTCTTCAATGGGCTGAGGAAGAGGCGTTTGCGTGATTTGGGACAGATAGCATGTCTGTCTGGCAGCTTGATCCCCGAGGACCTCCCCAATCTCGTATGTCATGGGAAACTTCATATTCAAATGTGGGATTGAGATTACGACCCCGAAGGCAACCAGGTAACGACGTCCTAGGATAGCGGTATAGACTGATGAGATGATACTACTAAGAAGGAAAGGTCTTGGATGCTGTCCTTGGATAGGTCTTCAATGTGACCTCAAGTTGGATAACTCCTTGTACTGGTACTGGCTCATTATCCAGTCCGTAGAGAGGTCCTTCGGTAGTTGTTATTTGACTTCTCTTGAGTCCTAATTTAAAGAAGGCATCAATGTAAAGTAAATTATGAAAACGTTTATTATCAATAAACACTTGTTTCGTCTGGTAGTCTAAAGCTCCATCAGAAACGAGTATAGTTATAACTATAGGGTCAGAATGAGGGGATATTACATGGGCCATATCTTCATCGCTAAAACTAATGATCTCATTCCTAGATTCTACACTTGGCTTCTTCTGCTTCGCTGTTGTATCCTCCCGGGTGTCACCTCTGGTCGGGCAAGTCGATATCATATTGATGACTCTCGCAGCTACTCGGTTCCTTGGGTGGTCAGATTCACCATCTCTTACTATTCTGAAAGTTTGTCCGGGTCTTTGCAGAAAGCGGTTGAGGTAACCTTTCTTCATCAGGTCATCTATTTCTTTCTGCAACGTCCAGCAGTCCTCGGTATCGTGACCTCCCCAGCGATGGTAGTGGCAATACTTGGACTGGTCTCCACCATCAAGATTCTTTAGTACTTTGGGCCACTTCAAAAAATTTTCATCCCTAATCTGCATCAGGATGTTGGCACACGAGTCATTCAAGGGAGTCTGGCTTAAGGGTCTGTACTCCCTACGAACGGTCTGCTCGGACTTCTGCTGCTTTTTTGATGCCAGGTAGCTTTGTCGGTCCTCATTCTTCCTTTTTCTCGCCACCATCCTCGGGTGGAGGTTCTCCTCTTGGATGGGCCTCTTCATGTCATTCGCTTCCTCGGCCACAATATAAATTCTTGATATGGCCTCGGCCTCCCTGAACGTTTGAGGACCCTTATGTACGAGGTGCTTGAAGAAGTTACATCCTTCCAATGCGGACAGAAATGCATTGAGCTTGACCCTATCGGTGAGCTTGGGGATTTGCCTGGCTTCTGCAATGAAGTGGGACAGAAAACTCTTCAGGCTCTGCCTGGCCCCTTGCCTCACATGGGCGAGGTGCCATGGTTGCTTCTCAATACTCCGGCTAAAAGCAAGTTGGAAGTGGAAAGTCTTTTCCAACTCACCGAATGAGTGGATTGAGTTTGCAGGCAACCGATAGAACCAAATCCTTGCGTTGTCCTTGAGCGTCAAGGGGAAGCATTGGCACATTGTGGCCTCGTCCAACCCTTGAAGACTCAGGTATGCTCGAAAGTGCTCTAGATGGTCCATTGGATTAGCACTCCCGTCATTATCGTCAAGATTTAGCATTTTAAACTTTGGGGGGGGGGAGTAGCCTCGTCTTGATCTCCATTGTAAATAGAGATTTGTGTCGGTCAATAGCTCCTCCCATAGCGTTTTTACCAAAAACTCGTTGCCGAATTTTTTCAAATTTCTCCTCCACTTGGGGTGGAGCCATCATCTTTTTCTCGTTGAGATAGTTCCTCAACTCTTAAGAGTCCTGTGCAGCTTACAGCTTCGAATGGGTCCTACCCTCTGAAAGAATTCGTCACGAGGGGGCCCTTCCTGAAAGGCGGGCTCTTGACCATCACGTAGATATCGAGGATCTTGCCTCTCAAAGTTTTCATCCTAAACCTGAGGATCCAAGCGACCTTCAAGGCACAGTGAAACTCTATTGCTCGAGGCAACTTGGGTCTTGGGGTCCTCGTGTTAACTAACTTGCTTTGAGGGTTGTTCTTTTTCCTTACCCTTCTTCTTGGTCGTGGCGGCCTAGGAGGCCGTAGATGGTGCCCCCTTAGGTCGCTCATCCATTTTCGAACAAAGGGTTTGGATGACTTTGGAAATGTCGTCCATTCTCATCACCAATGTTCGTACGTACGAATCAGGATGATTATCTATCCTAACGCACGCATGAGTGCCATTGTCACATGAAGCAGCATCTCTGATCGGGGTACTAGTTTGTGCTATCGTGTTCACCATATTTCAGTTCTTGAAAAATGTGCTAACTAGACTTTTAGTCGGTTTCCCATAGACGTCGTCAAATGTTATATTCTCGGATCCTGGTCTCTGTACGGACAGGGATCCGAATGCAGAGCAGCCCAAAGATAGTTTGTTAAGTAGAAGGAAGAGAGGGGGACAGTGATACTCGGTATTTTTATGTGAGAAATTCTCTTCTGAATGAGAGAAAAAAATTACGGGTCTCTGGGTCGAGGAATAATTTTACTATTTAGACTTGTGAGTATAAAGGGTGGAGAATGGGAGGTAACTGGTGATTCACAAGGATCACTCTAACTGTTACATGAGTTCTCTCAATTGCGCAGCCTGTGCGCATTTCTTTCCTCTCTCTATGTGAGTGTAAATGCTAGCGCAAAGGAGCGTGATGGTAATGGTCCGAGGTCGAGTGTTAAGTATACAGTAAATTTATATATAGTTGTTTGAGTCCTCCTGCGTGGAGCACCCACATGGAGTTGGCGTGTACAATGGATCTTGTCACTAAGCCTGCAAATCCATCTTGCCGTGTCAAAAACGTTGCGTGTATGCGGGCTTACTCTGTGAGACGTCACTTCTACAGTGACCACGCCTACTTTGCAAGTCATCATTCCCTGTGAAGAATGTGTGTTGTAGAGATTGCGCGTACCTCTGAGTTGGCATCCTCAGTCGTCCTGAGCTTCCTTTCCTGTACCGGTGCCGTCGGACATTTCTCAGAGTTCGTGTCCTTGATGAAGGTTTTGGCCCTCATCAAGTCCGTGGGCTTTTGGTGCCAAATGTTTTTACTTTTATCGAGGTCTCTCTTTTTTAACTCACCCTAGGGTTTTCAGCGCTATATCTTTAGTGTCAGTCCTCGAGCCTCCAAAGCTAAGCTAACATCTCGGACTAACTTAGCTCCTTAGGTTTCTTAGGACAATGGCCTAAGTCCTCGGACCTTGAGAGCCAATTTAGCATCTTGGGCCATGGTAGCTTCTTGGGCCTTCTATGGCTTGGACCCGCTTCACGGAAACATGCCTCTTAGTTGGACCCTGGGTATCCACTACCAATCAATTATATATATTATTCTTGTTTTTTCAACCCAATTATCCAACCTCCATGTATGTGTTTTTTTTTTTTGTAAATTTATCTTATTTAATAAACTTAAAATAATATTTACAAAAGATAGAGTATAAATATTTTTCTGTCTTAAATTTACGTATAAATGGAAATTTAATTTCTAAAATCAAGATTAAAGACATATCTTTTGCTTTACCCTTTGACAATATTATTCTAAATTTGTTAAATTATGTAAATGTAAGTTTAATATTAAAAAATAAATTTAAGTGAAGAATAAAATTTTTTGTGCTCAATAAATTACGAGCCGTTCCATTGGCCCGCAAAGAAATTAAGATGTCAACGCACCAAATTAAAATGGCATTCAAGCTGAGTTGCAAGATCTCAAAGAGGTTGTCACAATCTCCATTTAATCTTGACCATGGCCAAGGTACATGGTCATAGCCACCAAATTTTATTCATAAAGTTGAAGAACAAGTTTTTGTGATGATTGTTATCATACTCTTCATGTAAATTCGCAAAGAAGCAAGATAATAAAACATAATAAAAATAATAGTAATGACAATAATGTGACACATGAGTTTTATATGAAAAATCCTTTTAAATAATAAAAATAAAAACTACGAAATGATATGTTCGCAAATATCTATTATAATGTCAGTCTAATTAGAAAAAATCTTGAGCAATCTTTGGATATAACATCCTATAATGAGTAATATGAACAATAAAGAATAATGCTCTCAAGGTTGATAAAGAATAAAAAATAATTTAGAGTTCAAATGGATGAGTGAATCATTATATTCTCTCTCTTCCTTCTCTTTTTCTCTATTTCGTTGCTCAACAAGTCTAAAGTAGTTTTCATGTAAACAACTTAAAAACTAAGTCATGTTTATAAAGGCAGCCGCTAGACACCAATGCTAGATAGGCACACAATAAGCATTTTGTATTATATGTAGGTACATGAGCATAGTGTTTGGCACATATTAGGTGTATCTCTACGATCCAAATAGTGCATAACCTCCTTTCAAATGTGCAAGATGCGTGCCTATACGTCCTTATTGACGATCATCATGCGTGGGCAATCCATCTTGTTGAATAGTCTCCTTCGCTTATGTAAGGTCCCAGTCCGAGTATTATTATAATTTTAATTAGTTAAATTAATATAATTAAAATTGAGATCAGACGGTAAAAATAATTCGGTCAAAAGTTAAATTTGGAATGACTTAGACCAAGTTGAGAGATGTCCAGCTGGTACCTAACATGTGCCCAAGCATCAAGAGCAGATTACTCAGCACTTGAGAGATGTCTAATTGTCTCCTGAGTGCACGTTGGCAAAGTGTTCGCACTTGATACATGTTCAAGGGATATTCGAGCGCACTATGACAATAGCTCCGCACTCGATGTGCGACATAGGTGGCGCTCATGTGCCGTAATGTTAACGCATGGTGCCTGACGCACGTTTGATTAAAGCTTGAGCACCACTCAATATATATATGGGAATCTAATTGATTTCTATCATATTTGTCAAAATATTTGATAAATGACAGAGAAGGAGGCAATAAAAAGAGAGAGAAGAAGAGAGAGGAAGCCTTAAAAGCTCAAATTAAGTGGATTCAAGTTAGAATTTGATGAAAATTAAGTTAAGACAAGTATATTTTCTTAAGTTTTAATTATATTTATTATTTAAATATTTATATATGACATAATTTTAAAATTATAATGTTCATATTTAGTATGTATGTGAATTTTATTGATTTCCCTACAAAATCTGTTTGAATTTTATGTCCAAATATATGAATTTCATAAATTTAATATTTTATACTAAGAATTTACATAGTTATGTAAAAAACTCTATAATTATGTTAAAAAATTTTGAACCGTTTTTTAAGATGTAAAGATTATGAATTATAAAGAAAAGTATAAATTTTTTAAAAAAAATATATATTGGACCATGATTATATTTTAGTGGGTATATGAATTTAATATTTCATGTCCAAGTATATGAATTTTATGAATTCAATATTTCATGATAATAATTTATAGAATTATGTAAAAACTTCTACAATTATATTATGGAATTATGAGTTGTTTTTCAAAATGTAAAAATTATAAATTATAAAAAAAGTATAGAATTTCTCTAAGAATATGTATTGGATTATAGTTATATTTTAGTGGGTAGTATATTATGGTATACCTTATTATATTATAATAGTATATTAAGGTTTAAACTTATCATCAACAGGTCAGAAGCGGCGTTCAACCCTGTCTACAGGGTAATATACATGACGGTCTACCAATGGATCTTGAATAGCAGCGTACGACCTTTAATTATGTAAAAATAAATATAAGTTAGGTTTCGATTGCCCACTCCTTTAATCGGTGAGGCCTACTGGCTACTAACTCTTAGCCCCTAAGAAAATCAGATTTTAGTATATTTTGATGGAAATAAATGAATAAGAATATAATAGAAAATTTTGGAAAAGATTAATCTGAATTTTTTGTATACATATTATAAAATTTTCATATAAATTACATTAGATTATGATTTGTTGTCCTTCTGATATGTTTTAAATGTAAATTATTTATGATCCCGTGTATGGCATATATGATCCCGTGTACTAGTTTGAGGAATGAATTTGATTAATTTTGGTTTGAGATTTTAATTTGATTTATTATTTTGCAATAAAATTAAAAATGTCATTCGGATAATGTGAAAATTTCAGTCCAACTCATGCCTTTATCGGAAGGAGGAGTACTTAGCCATAATAGCGAGAATGGTGGACGTAATGAAACCTATGGCTTGAGGATAGCACAATCTGGAGCTAATCCTGGCAAACCCAGGGACGATGGTGTACGATCGTTTCACAAATGAGAGGATGCCTAAATTTTTGGACAACCTGGATCCCACGAATGCTAAAATTTAGATTTGACAAATTGATAAAGTCTTTGTTGTGATTAGATGTCCAGAGGAGGGCAGGGTAATGTTTGTCTCTTACAAGTTAGAAGAAAAGACCGACTATTGGTAATCCATGAAGAAGATAGCAATGAGCTTGAAAAATGAAAAAAATCTGATAGGATATATTCGTGAAGGTCTTTATGGATAAATATTTTTTGACGAGTCTAAGGAAAAAAGAAGAAGATGAATTTACTCGTTTGATACAAGAACATTGGACAATGGTAGAATATGATGCCAAATTCATAGAACTGTCCCACTATACCCCACACATGGTTCATGATGAGGCGAGGAAAGTAACGAATTTTTGTAAGGTTTTAATGATGCTATCCAGAAGCAACTAGTGATATTGAAGTTAAGGATGTAAGGCGATATGCTGTGTAAGGTTTAAGTTTTTAATTTATGGTGATCATAATTATTTAAATTATTATAATTAAAATTAAAATCAAAAGATATAAAAAATTGGGTTAAAGAGTTAAAAAATTTGATCGGATGGCTTGTGCTTGATACATGTCCGACGCGCGCTTGAGCGTAAAAACTAGTGGGTCAGCGTGTAATACACGCCTAAGCCACACCCGAGCACACGACTTGGAGTAGCTATGCGCTTGATGCACATCTGAGTTGCGCTCGAGCGCTGTGTAGTATATACCTGTAGCTCGATTTTTAGTCATTTTTATGAAGAAATTCTAGAAAAGAGAGAGAGAGAG
>JAOVVI020003064.1:0-19783 GCA_028571085.2 Nepenthes alata | reverse complement strand
AACAAACATTTAAGCCAATACATAATAAAAGTTTTGGTTGACAAGGGTAATGGTAAAGTGACCAATGAAAGATTTAATTAATATGACGGGAGAAGGCTGAAATGGCGCGCAATGAATAGCAACTATAGGAATATGAAAGTGTTGAAGGGGGAGTGGTAATACTACAAGTGTTTTTGTAACATCCAAAATAATTTTAATTTTATTATTTAGTTAAAATAATTATTTTTAGTAATTTTAGATATAAAATTTTATAATTCGGGCTAAAAATATAAACTTAAGGAATATGGACCGTTAAATTGGGTTTAGATATTTGAGTTTAATAAATTAGAGTATTTAGATCAATGGTTTAGAAATAATCGTGGGGTCACTTAATTAAATTTAGAGTAATTTATAGAATTAATTTATAATAATAATAATATTATTATTATTATTTGATGGTACCTAGATCCGAATTTCGAACGGATTCGGATTCGTCTGAATGGTTGAACCGGTTTCGTTCCCTAAGCACGAATCCTGCACACCACTAAAAAGTACAGGAGGTCAGCGTGTCGACGAAAAGTTATCCCACCAAAAATACTCCGACGCTCAAGACAGTAAGCAGCCTTCGATGATCAGAATGTAACAGAAACTATAAGATAAGAGAGTAGGGAGATATGACAGGAGTGAACAGGTCTTCAGATGTAAAGGAGGCCAAAAGCAGTTGTCTTGAATTTGAAGGGTGTGAAGGCAGTGAACGGCTGTCGGAAGCGCATTGCTGCCTTAGGTATTTTTGGAAGTTTTTAGTAGAGAGATGAAGACCGTCCCTATTGTAAGTAGTCTGTTGTTTTCTCAGAGTATGCGTTTCTTAGTTGCTTTGAGAGCGTGACAGAAAACGTCTACGTTTGTCAATGTGGTCGAAAGCGTAATTGAGAGCGTTCCTTGAATGATAATTCAATAGTTTATTTATGATTGAGATGGTGATCTTCCTTCTTTGGAAGGAGTGATCCCCTCTGTGAACCTTGGCTGGCTTTCCTTTTGGGGCAGATGTCAGTTGACAAGTTGAGCATGATAGTTTTCTTCTGAGGCGGCCAACAGCTTTCCAAGTCGGTCACCTTTCTTATGGACATGTTACAATTAGAGAGCCCCAGTTGGCAAGGAATTGAAAAAATCTGACACCTTCATTATGTGAAGGGCACTAATTTTATCAATGTCTATTTTGGGTGCCAGTTGGGATTGTGGAATATGCCTGAAAAGTAGTTGTTGGCCGCCTGATGAATCGTGGGCCCAAACGGACTGGGCTCAAACGGACCAGGCCCATTACTGTAAAAAAGCCTATTTGGACCCAACGTACAGAACGCGGATGGTCAACGTTTGAGTTGACCGTCTACGTGCGTGTTGGCCGCCCTCATGGAGGATGCCTGGAGAGCCGTTGTCAGCCGCCTGATGGATCGTCGGCCCGAACGGACCATGCTCATTACTGTAGAAAAGTCTATTTGAGCCCATCGTGCAGAATGCGGAAGGTCAACGTTTGAGTTGACCGTCTACAAGCGAGTTGGCCTCCCGGATGGTCAACGTCAGTATTGATCGTCCTGGGCTCTTCAGCTTCTCGGCTCGTTATCTAACTGGGCCATTAAAGTGTTGATTGTCTTTTTTAAACTTCTGTTGATTTTTTTTTGGGTCAACCCATTTTTGGTATACCCATCATTATTAAGTGTAATAATAGTAATAATAATAATAAATGAAAGAAACAAAATGAGAGAAGAAATGAAAGAAAGGAAACAAAAAGGAAAAAGGGAGGAAAAAAAAAAGGAAATAAAGAAGTAAAAGAAAAAAAAAAGAAAAGAAAAGAAGGAAGGTGAAGAGGAAAGAAAGAGGAAGGAAAGAAGAGGAAGAGAGAGAGAATGCGGCCGGTGGTGATGAAGAAGGGAAGGGGGGATGAAATACTAACAGGCCCTTCTATTACTTAAGGTGGCATTAGGGTTAGGGAAGGAGGAGAAAAGCGGCAGAGGACGAACCAGAGAGGGTGGAACTCGAAGCCGAAGCCGTCCCCGCCGATCACCAAATCAATGCAAGTAATCCTCCATTTTACAAGTAAAACTTCTCTCTATGGCAAGTAATTCTTATGTTATTTTGATAACAATCTGTGTTCCTCTCTCTAAATTAATCGTATTCATCTTCAATGCTATTAAATTAGTGATGTGTGTGAGAATTGTTATATAAAACTGGATCAAAAAGTGAAATAGAGGAGAATGCTCTGTTTGAGGGATTTTGATTTCGTACGATGAACCAAAGAGCACGTGAATCAAGGGCTTGACAGATGATAAATTTATGCTTTACAATTTATTAGTTCACATGTTGAATAATAAAAATTGAACTGTTCTTAGTTATTCGTGGGAATCGAAAAATGGATACGGTAGTTTTGTGAGCAAACGAGCCGTTGGTGTGGCCGGCAGTGTGGGTGCACTGTGTGCCAGCGTGAGGGTAAGGGGTGTGGCTGCTGTGTGTGCTCGGGCACGGTGGGTGAGTGTGGCAGTGTGTATATGGTGCACAGTGAGTGGGTGTATACGTGTACACATATAAACAAATAAATATGTATGTATATACGGGTGTATATATATACATAAATAAATAAATATATATCTATATATATAGATTGGAACATTTATATGAATATTTATATATATCTGTGATAGAACATAAACTTATGCATGTGTGTTGATACGCCTGAAATGCTAATAGTCGGTTATGTAATTATTTCGGTATCTCATTAATTAATCCCGATAATGTTATTCTTCGCGTTAACCTTGGTGGTGTGTGTGCACCTTTTTTTGGCACTTCATGGCTAAGTTGAGGAGAGAGTATGAACATATTAAGGTGTCGAGTCGAATGGGATGCTATGGAATCTTAGTGTAATCTATATTTTTGAGATACTGACTCCATATTCTGAAGGATTGAGGTCGTTGATATTGAAGAGGGATACTTATAACCTAGTGATCATCGTAGATTATGATATCTGGGATATCATTTGGCGAGGGATATCACGGGTGGTATCGGCATACTATGGGTACAGCATCTGGGAGGACAGTAGAGGCAGTTAGATATCATAGATAACCTCGTTGTATCATCCAACCGTTGGGGGCGTAAATACACAGCATTTGGTTCACTATGGTAGAATAAGGTCCACGAAGATTTTTGATCATCCATACAATTGTGACCTCGTATTAAGCTGATGATCAGATTCGATGGAATCCATGTTACTTCTTGATGTTTAGTTGTTCATATGGTTTTTGAGTCGTGGATACGACATATTATTGAATTTCGGATAATTACCGATTTATCAGATATACTTATTATGTTATTAATATCCAAGACAATTTATTACATTCTATTATATTATTGTTTATTTACTTGTTGGGTCTTAAGCTCACTTTTATATTTTATTGACTTTGAAATAGATAGATTGATAGTAGGATAAAAGAAATCGTGTGTTATTGTGTAGACTCTAGGTAGAGGTGATATCAGAGATCAAGACTTCCAGGACAGAGACTTAAGATTTCTTTTGGTTTTGTTAATATTCGACGTTAATTAGATTTCTTATTATGAGGATTGATATTTTGGATATCGATGTCATTTATTGAAATTATTTATTACTATTATGGATATTTATTTAATGATGTATTGATGGTGGTTTAAATGATAGTATTCAGTTCATTTAAATTACTTGATGACGTGTAATTGATGATTTCGAATGATTTGAGACCTTTACTGTGACGGTCCGAGTTGAGTTCGGGGACTTCGAGCTTGGGTCGTTACAGTTTTAGTAGAGAGAACAATGTTCAAATTTGTGAATGTTGACGTCAAATCCATGTAAAGCAAAATTTGTCAAAGGACAAGTGATGGTGGTTGTCGTCAAAGAGTAAAATCGTCTATAAGATCGCGATTAAAAGTATATTAAAATTTACGGTACTCCCTTATGTGTATTTCATCTAAAGAATAGATTATTAAATGGCTTTTTCAGTTTCAATATGAGAATTCACTTGAGTGGGGGATTAGAATGATGCAATAGAACAATAATTGACAGATGTATTTGGGGGCACTCATATGTGCATTCCAATAATATGTGCATCTAAGATGGTGCTCATGTGCTAATTCCAATAGATGCATAAATATAGCTTTTACTCTTAGTATTCGAATGCCGCTAGATTAGTAATTAACAATTCTTCATACGGGTAGTTGTGAAACATTCTCATATGAGATTATTTGTAAATTATACACTTTTTAGTGGATTGATTATGAAATTTGAAAAGGCACGTCTTGTGCTAACGTGATACAATCAAGTTTCGACCCCGATAAATATAACGGAAGCAGTAAACAATAAATATTCAATACATGTAAAGAATATTTAGATTTAAATGTCAATGATATTAATCAATCATGTAAAAGTATAAAAGAGCGTAAGCAGTAATATAAAGACGCGATTTTTGGTGACGAATGGAAAACTCGATACCCACAGTAATCGAGAAAAATTCTCCGGGCTTCAACGGCCAGGGAAGCAATGCCGGATGGTAACGATGCGCTAACCTAGCCGACTTACTCCCGTCTCGTGATCCCTACCAAGGAACTTCTTAGATTTGCCCGCGACAACGGAACCGGACATCTTTCGATTTTCACGTCAATCTTCCCTCTCGAACCACTTGAATTGTCAAACACGATCGGGTCTCCTTCTTCACGAACCAACGTCTCTAACGAAAATAGAAGGTAGTGTTTCAATGGTTAATATAAGGTGATGACAAAACTTATATGAACATGAAGATCAATCTTGTAACTTTAGGTTTTCTCAAGATAAGCAATATCAATGGAATATAAGTAACTTTCTTCTCAAATGGGGCACGACTATATACTCTCCAGAGTCCTTTCTAACTTCTTAAGGTTCCCAAAATATAAACCGGGTATTTATAGAGGACTCAAGGTTTACGTTTAAAAATATACCCGTTGCCACGCCGCTCGAGCGCACAGAGGGTTTCCAAAGAAACCATGCGTGGGCTCGAGCTCGCGGTGGTGCCCAGCGAGCGTGGTCTATTCTGAAATATGGGCTCGAGCACGGGGGTGGAGCACAGCGAGCGGGGTCCATTCTGAAATATGGGCTCGAGCGCGGGAGAGACGCATAGCGAGCGGGGTCAATTTTGTTTTTTAGGATTGAGAGGGTAGCAAGCGCACGGAGGGCGCGGAGGCTTTGGAAGGGCTCGAGCGACTGGAGGGCGGAACGGACCGATACACATTATATAATGTCACAAAATTTGCCAATTAGAAACATGACTCTAACAAAATTATTCAGTAATTTTTTCTCTAGGTTGAAAAATATTATTCATTTTAAATATTATTGTATAACTTGAATATTTGGTTGCATATTGTTATTTTATATGTTCACACAAAAAAATTAACAATTGACAATTGATAAATGATTCAAGTTTATTTCTACTAAGTCAATGTATGTATGTTTTAAGTTAAATATATAGTATTTAAAATGTGAAATTATTATTTAATTAATATAAAGAGAGATTATCATGCCTTAGATTATTATTAATTAATTATTATTTAATTAATATAAATGATAAATGTTTGCCTCATGGATTAATCACATTTTAGGAAGATCTTGTAATACATTGAATCGGGCACCTCTTCAAGACAAAAGGAAAAAACTCTTCCCTCGACCCATATGGCATTGTTCGTCTGAAATAATCTATACTTAATATATATTATTAATATATAATTGATTTAAACTAATGTATAGATTTTTTAAAAAAAATTTAAATCACAGCTACATATTTTTACATATGTGATTATAATTAAAAAGTTATGTAATTAGGATTATAGAATTGTTTAGTTGATCGCGTGATATTGTTCTGAAAATATCATTTTGTTTTAATCAATCAGACTGTTATATGTGAAAAAAATACTATAATAGGTCATAAAAAATATTGGATAGACATATTTCGTTCTAAAAAAATAGAGTTAAATAAAATAATAAAAATTCTACTTACAAAAATAGAAATTATTTATACAATAACTAATAGAAACGTTGCTTATAAACCCAAACTTATTTTTTTAAAAACTTGCTAATAAAAAGGTTTTAAATCAATTTGATAATTACAACACATTAATTATTTAGAGCATAGAAAACGATAAAATTATTATCATGCAATTTGTTGGTGGCATGTTTGACTTACATAATCTATATCTTGCATGATAAAATAAAAAATCGCATGAAATTGATATCTTACCAAACTATTCTTTTGGAGTGGGCGGCAAAGGACATCAATATTAAGTAGTGTGTTAGTGTATATATAGGGAACAGAATATTAGAATCTCCTGTGCTGGGGCACAAGGCAAAAATGCCTGTGTCGTCCCCTCCTCCTCCGCCACCTCCACGGTCTGCCATGGACGGCAACTCCCTTCTGCTAGGAGCAGCACCGCTCCAACAAACATGGACGACTCAAATCATTGGAAATGGAAGCGATGGCGGCAGCAGTGAAGCCAAAGGAGATGAAACGATGCGCATTTGGGACTGCGGGAGTCCCTTGTATGACTTGCATGAATTGGTTTCGGTCAGTTTTCTGGTCGAGAGGCATCTCATGGCTGTTCCATCTCTCGGTGGATCGCGGCGGTTCAAATCTCATCACCACCATGATCGTCACCATGCTGCCGTCGTCGCAGGCTCGAAGAAGAAAATGGGCTATGGCTGCCTCCTGTGGAGGGGAAGGAAGAAGAAGAAGAAGGCGGAGAAGATAACCAAGAAGTCCAACGAGTTATTCAGCACTGCATCATTTAAGTGGTTTCCGTGACTGAATTTTAATTGCTTTTTATACAAGGAATAAAAATGCAAGATATTAACAATGAATAATAAGATATAATCTTCCATCGATCTGATTTCTCTGAGTTTTAGCAAATTATTTTATTATTATTTTTTTTTCTATATGTCCAGCTGGAAATTATTAATCTTCTGGTTAAATTAATACAGTGCTCCCAGTACGATATTTATTTATAATTGCTTTTCTGTAAAAATAAAAAAGAAAAAGAAAATATAAAATCTGGGCTGAGGCAGTGCTTCGTTCTTGGGCTTGCATGTGAACCAGGCCTACCGCGTGTTGGCCCAATCATGTGATCTGCAAACCACTGATTGCAATTGCACAAATCCTCCAACTTACGGATCAGGATCCTTTCCCGTTGGTGGGACCTTTAAATCATAAATAAATAAATAAAACACATAATATGAAATAATAATACTTTTTTTTCGTCTATTTACTTCCATTTCTCCTTACCCGTTTAATTACACATAAAAATTAAAATTAAATTTCAGAACTAATTTTAATTCTATTATTTGATGTTAGACCAAATTAGAATTCTAATTTAATTAAAATTATCATTGGAATTAAATAATAGTATATAATAGTTATTTTGAATTTTTTAGGAAAAGAGTAAATAATTTTAATTTTAATATTAAAATTATCTGTCCATTAAATACAATAATAAATAAGGTAAGACCTATTGATAAAATATTTTTGATTGTTTAAGTTGGATAAAAATGTGTATGTCATAATTTTATTTCTTACTTTATTCATTTAAAAGTTATATAAAATTATTATTAAAATTTGATATTCTAATGAAGAGTATTATTTAAAATTATATATTTATAAAATATTATCTATATGTAAAAATAGAACTTTTTAAAACTATATAATATTAAATTTCATATATCAAAAACTTATAACTTTTACTAAACTATTAATTTGTTTTATTTTTATGTATTGGATGAGAAAAAATTATCATTCCTTAATTTTATAATTTTTATCATAACTATAATTTTTTATACAATCTAAATCATAAATTTAAAATTTGTTTGATTTAAATTCTAATAAAATTTGTTGCGTCCCGGGTCCGCAGTTGTCGTACGGATTAGAGAACCTTCGGATTCCTAGACACGTAGTTGTGTTCGGAGAAGGGTCCGGTTTTCATCCCTATGAACCTGGACCTGCACAACACAAATAAACAAACAAGAAGTCAGGGGTCCGGCAGGATTTCTCCCGCCGACGCCACTCCGACGCTCAAGTCAGTAAATTTCCACAATTAACGAAAATGGCGCACGCTATGAGCAGTGCGCGGTTAGATGCTGTAAAAGCGCAAGAGATGCTCGTGTATGATCTGAAGAATGCAATGAGCAGGTGGTGGGAGGCCTGGCTCTCTTGGTGCACCGCTGTGGGTGGCTAACTTTTCCGTAATCTGAGAAAATGTTAAAAATGGGAATCGAGCTGGCTATTGCTGGCGGAAGTGAGGTGGTCCTCAGTTCCGACTTGTCACTTCCTTTGTGAGTTCATCACAGATTACAATTGAGGATCTCGATTAGAGAACAAAGAATTCGGCGTCCAGTTGGAAAGCCAGAAGAAGGATCTTCTCCTCTGTGGGATGTGAGAGCTCTTATATGCTCCCTCCCATTGTACTCTAGGCATCAAGGTGTCAGTTGTGTGGGCTACTTCGCCACTGGTCGCTGTCGTGGACTGCCGGTCATCTCGGCGGCCGTCTCGCTGCAATTGGCAGGCTACTGGCATTGCGAGCAACGCCTGATTTTCCCTTGAACGGGGATTGACTGGGCGCCTGCAGGTGGTTGCGTGAGCCGCTGGCGCCGCGCCAGCTGCTCTCCCATTCGCTGGCTTCACGCATTCCTGCCAGCGGCGCATTGAATGCGTTACAGAGTTTCGTTGTTCTCTGTCAGCGTAGCTCTTTTATGTGTTCTGATTGCTGGGCTGGACCTTCCGTTTCGCGTGAGCCTGGCTACCCACCTTTTGAGCATCGAAATTCTTCATTGGCCAATACATTGGACCCAACAGAATTAAAATTGTATATTTTTAATTTACGATTTTAATTTTGCAATCCAAGTGGATTTTAGTCAATTTAGATTGTGAAATTAAAATTAAAATTTAAAGTCAAATTTTAATTCTATTAGAGTCAAAATTAGATAAATTTAAGTATTTATTGTCCATATTGTATAATAAATTACAATTATGAGAAAAATAACAAAACTAATATATGATGAAGTTTTAATCAATATATAAGGATAAAAAAAATAAGTGGTCCAATATAGATCATATAAAATTTAATATAGTATAATTTTATAAAATTTTATTTTAAAAAATATATAATATTTTATAGATATATCTTTTTAGACAATACTTTTATTAAATTATTAATTTTAAATTTTAAATTATATTTTTATGTAGTTAAAAAATTTTAAAAATTATAATCGGCTCACAACTCGAGCCAAATAATTAAAAATAATATTTATTTAGTGGGTTTCACTTTGTTAAATTTTATCATATCTTAATCTCTATTAATTTTAAAATTATAATTTTTTACTCTACTTATAAAAATTATAAAAAATTATCATACACTAATTCTTAATTTTTTAAAAACTAAAATATGAAATTAAAATTTTATATATCAACTTATACACTTATTTTTTTTGAAATTATCAAATATAACATGGTAAGAGATATTAGAGAGAAATAATTAATATAAAACGGGATTGAAACCTATTTTTTATAATTTTATTATAAGTACGTATATAAATCAATATATGAATATTTCTATTCATGATATTCAATACAGTGTTCGAATTTTGCATTAAATGCATCATCGGATATGCTTAGTGTATGGCAAGCATGGAATCGCAAATTTAAAAATTATATAATATAAGAAAATATTATGCCAATTTTATAGTACCATCGTCTATTGTTTGAAAATATATAATTTTTTAAAAAAAATTATGTATAAGGAATTGGCTTAAAATTAAATAATATTTTAACTAATTTAATTGGCCCAGACAACCCAAACGGACAGGTAAGCTTATCGACTCAATCAGAATGTCCCACGATTTTACTTTTAATGTGCTAAAGAAACCCACCATAATCGGTCAGAAATCGCAGGCTAAATAATATATTTTTATCAATCAAAACAGTTCAACGGTACGATTGTTAGGAAAAGTTAAATTATCTTATGACTCTATAAATATCCACCACTCTAGCGGAAATGAGGAAGAAGAAAAAAACATATACAGTGCATACTCAGGGTGTATCTCTATTTTTTAAAGACACTTCCTGTGGAGCGCATCACACTCAGTTCCCTCGTACATATATTATTAGCATTTTTCTTCTATATCATCCATCTTTTTTTTAAACACCGAAGGATAAATCGTGAAATAAACTCTATCAATTCTCTGACATATTGTCCGCTTGTTGTGATTGTACAAAATTTGGGTTCGAGACTATGGAGATCAGATTTATTTCAGATTAACAACTTTTTAATTCGTATAATAATTTAAATCTAATAACGCATCAAAGCTATTTAATTATTATAACATGTAAAAATCATGATTCTCATAATTACTAGCTAGTATCATGAAATGTATAACATATAAACATATTTTATATCCTCCAATTGATCGTTAATGGTTAAATATTAAAAAAAAACACATTTGTAAATATATTTAAAATACATCCCAAAATGTGCATTTATTTAATGAAATTATTGCCGCAGGAGAAGTAATCAGCACATTGAATTCAGATCTTCAAAAATGGGATTTCAATCATTGGTTAACATTGCCCCCATCCTCGAATCATTGCCTCAAGAATTAAAGGCTGTATGGCTTTCTCCTTCTTATAATTAAATATTAAAACATATTATTATTATTATTATTACTAATTAAAATATTATTTATCTGTTTTAAAATGATTTTGATAATTAGATGATAAATAATCTAATAATTAATTACAAGATAACAAAATGCTTTTAAGTTATAATCCTTGAATTAAAATTTTAAAATTTAAGAAAGATAAAGCCGTATAGTGAGTGGCATCTTTAATATAAAAATTTAACTCAATAGTAAATGATAAATATTGAAAAAATGGATGTCATCATTCTCTATATCTTAATTATTTATTTTTTAGAAAAATAATTATAATATTATTATTTTAAAATAATTAATTTTAATCATATTTTAATTTTTTTAAAGTATAATTAGATACAATCATTAACTCTAAAATATACAGTTAAGATTAATAAAATGAACCTATCAATCTTTATTAGAAATAAAACCTTTTCAAATTCGAATATTGAGTGACAAAGTGTGAACAAAAGGGAAGAAAAATAAAATGACATTTTTTTTTATGTCTTGGAGGAGGGAAAATAATGCAAAAATTGATAATCTTTTTTTACTTTTTCTATTCCTTTTTTTCGGGCGCATCCGAATATTCAATCTACCACTACATGTATCATCCATATATCTTTCTATTTTTTTAAAAAGATATTTAATATGAGCGTCGAGGGATATACGATGGGAATAATTTTTACCATCATCTGACATCTCATTTTCAGTTGTATTGTACAAGGTTCAAATTTAAAGTTATGAAAACTAAATTCGTATCAGATCGATTGAGTGTAAAGATCCGATTCGCGATTTCTTAATCCGTAGAACATTCTAAATTCATGGAACACAACAAATATATACATTATTACTATAATTTGGTGTTATTATATAATTAAATGAATTATATAATTTTTAAAAAATAACTTATTTTTTGATATTGGCAAAATATAAATATGATAAATATTTTGTAGGCATTATTAGCCACTTTTAGAATATACTCTCATGATGTAGTACTTAGCTAATCTAACTATTTATATATAAATATATAAAAAATATATATCATTAAAAATATAAAAAAATTATTAAACAGAATTACTTTAATAATACTTGAGACAAAAAAAATAAATTAATCTGACCCACCCAAAATTGGTTAAAAAGTCAAAAGGGGGACCGAAGTGGTGGTGGGAGACCACATGGCATGACAGGGAGAGAAAGACGCACATTTTTTGATATCAACTGATAAATTATATTATTTTTTAATTATTTAAAAATTAATTATTTTTAAAAAATATTTTAATTATTTAATATTAGTTAAATAATTATAATTATGAGGTGTAATAATAATAATAATATTTTTTTCTAGAGGGATAAACCTTAAATTGGAGAGACGAAGGGTCCCCATCATCGAATCACAGTCGTCTGAATTTTGAGGCCTTTTGACCGGCAGGCCGAACTACGGCCCGATTATTTTGATAAAATTCGTTTGCATTCCCATTCGTTCACATGCACTCCTTTTCACAGTGGCCAAAACCTCTCTTTTCCTTTACCTTTACCCACTTTTAAATTATATTTTAATAATTTCATAATTATTTGTCAATGTAATTTTTTATATAAATTTGTTAACATAAACTATGAAAATAATTTATGTTTTTTTAAAAAATAAATGCATGAACCCATTTTAATATAAATAAATTAAGATAATCTGCAAATTATGCAAAATCATGTTTCCATAGCTTATTGTGCATAATCTAGTAAATTATTTTCTAAAAGAGTGAATTATCTTATGATAATATTTCCACATAAATATGTAAGTGATAATAATATAAACAGATATAATTAATCTTTCCATCCGTCTGGTTTGGATTCATGTTACCGGGAAAAAAGGGAGAAGAAATCGAACCAGAGGTACGTGTCTGTTTGATAATGAAGGAACTAGGAAATGGACATGATCCAAGTTTTTCTCTTTCTCTGCGTGGAACACAGAAAAGCAAAAGAACCCTGACCCTAAAAATTGACCCCCTCAAAAACACAGAGACAGAGGGAGAGGAACCTGCTGCCTTCTCTTTTTCTTTTGCTGGTCTCTCTGTTTTCCCCCCCTTTCCTTGCTCAGTGGATGGGTGCTAATGTGTCCAAAAGAAAACGAAAAAAGGGGTTTCCAGAGCTGTCTATAACAGCGACATTACTGTGAACTTCACTCTTCCTCCATACCTTTTTTGGGTCTCTCTTTGGTACATTCTGAACTTTCGTATTGCTAAAATCCTAATTTGTTTTCACTTGTATAAGGATTTCGGTTCAAGGGTAGAACAATGGTGTTGCTGTTGCTTGTTCTGGTTTAGCTTCTTCCGCGAATTTCTCTCAGAAAGAAAAAATGGCAGAATCAGCAAAAGTCCGATTAGTTCGTTGCCCCAAATGCGAGAATCTCCTTCCTGAGTTGCCCGACTACTCTGTCTATCAGTGTGGTGGCTGTGGTGCCGTTCTTCGAGGTACCCTCCGCCTCTCTTTTATGCTGTTCTTTGTATACGCATTATTGTTTTCAAAATTACAATGGCATACGTTCTTCTTTTTCTTTGTTTTTTTTAATCTGATGCATTGCACGAGTTGGGAATGAAATCTGGGATGTCTTTTTCTTTGAATTCGCAGCTAAAAAAAGTGATCTCGAGGGGGATAAAGTATCACAGAGATCTAATGAAGGAAGGGTTAGAGTAGTTGCTGAGAAGCCTGACAAGCTCTCTGATCGATCGGAGAATTTTCGTGGAAAGGAGACAGTATCCGGAGTTGAGAATAGGGTGGAGGAAGGGGTGAGTGATAGTGAGAGAAGTAGTGAAATCATAGCTGAAAGACACGGTAATGATACTAAGGATATGACGGATCAAGGGATTGTTGAGAATGACTGTACTAGGAAAAATGAAATCGGCTATGGGAAGTTGCAATCTAATGCTGATGAATTGAAAACCCAAGTTGGAAATGCAAATGAGTCCAGGAGTTCTGGCCAGATTTTTAGGCGAAGAACATTGGAGAAAAGGGAGGTGAAAAGTTTCGGAAGAGTTAGAAGAGGTGATCTTGAAGCTGCAAGGATTCCAAAGTCAAACTCTACTGGTGAGGGCACATCTACATTCCGTGGGGATTGTAATTTTAGGAATGTTAGGACATTGAAAAATCAAAGTGACACTAATAGGTCTAACAGAGTTGAGCACATTGAAGCCAATCGAGAGGAGCTCTTGAGGAAGTTGGATGAGTTGAAGGATCAACTGAGTCGGACTTGTGATGTAAATGATATAACCAAAGAAAGGATCCTGCTAGGTCAGAGAATACCTTGTCCAGAGTCGTGTGCTGACTCTGATGATTGGTTTCATGATCTTTCATCAGGGTTTCACAGGGGTTCAAGGCAGAATTATGCTCCAAATATGCATGCTGCCAGATCTCATTGTTTTGATCGTTATCATGATCCATTGTCGATCGCAAATAGGTCCAATATGACCATCGGTGACTACCATCACTCGATGCAGAATTCGAATCATATTGTGGGATTTGAGGGTTCATTCCCACCCCATTTACCGAGGAGACCTCACCGGATACCTACCCGGCACCAACATCAGGCATCACATACATACTTGTCTGGTCATTATATAAGTCCTGAGCTGGATCATTTTGAACAACAGCTCTACAATGCAAACCTTGATGAGCTTTCTTGTTCATGCTATCAGTGTCGTGACAAACATCAACAAGTTTCTGTGCAACTCCCATCCACAGCTTTCTGCAATACGAGGTTTCCTTATGTTTCAAACAAGCCTTTCCCGTGCCATCATGAAATGCCTGGTTTTTTTGATTCACAAGGATATAATTCTGGAAATGGTAATCTTACTCCCGTTGCTTCATATGACCCACAAGCTCATGCAAGATGGCCTACAGACTGTAACATTGAGCTGGATGGTTTTGCTCATTCTCGTCCTCAAAGAGTGGTTGTAGCTAATGGTGGACGACATTGCCACCCTGTGGCTGGTGGCGCCCCACTTATAACATGTTGTAATTGCTTTGAGTTGTTGAAATTGCCCAAGAAAGCCTTTCACTTGGAGAAGAGTAAATCTAGAATATGTTGTGGGGCATGCTCTTCGGTGATTTCTCTGGCTGTTGTTGATGGAAAGCTGGTTTCTGTTGACATGCCTACAAAGAGAACCCCAAAAGAATCTCTCGATCTCTCCAATGAAGTAGCATATGAAAAGCCATATAAATCTTGTGATGCTTTGAAGCTGGACAGTTCTAGCTTTCATTCAGAAGACTATGACAACCCAGGTTTTGATTTTCAGCCAATGGATAAAGAACCTGCTTCTTCTGCTGCTTGTCAAGGTTTGAACTCTAGCAAGTCTGAAGAGTTGCAGAACCTTTGCTCACTTTCTCCCAGTACTTTTGACGATGAGGATTGCCCAGAGGATTTTGTCTCTGGGCATGGAGTGATCGCTGCTGAGATGCCTGTGAAAGACACAGTTTCCCCTCCACCTTCTGGCTCACCTCTTGAGGATAATTTTGATTTCTCTGCCAAATATCGAGCTGTGAACCGTTGTGGGAAGGGGAATCTAAGCAGTCGCTCAGATCAAGAGAAGTTTATTCCAAACAAGAGCATCTTACGGCAGAACTCTTTAAAAGAGTCACTGGAAACTGATGTGGAGATATCACACAATGATTGCTCCAGCATTGGTGTAACTAAAAATTCTGCAGATGCAACCAAAGAAGACGTTCAGCCAAGAGGCAAGAGAGGGGTGGATTCTTTCCTGACAGGACTTATCAAGAAGAGCTTTAGGGACTTCTCTAGATCTACTCAAGCAGCGGAAAATGGAAAAAGAAATGTTACAGTTAATGGGCGTGTGGTACCAGAACAATTGGTGAAGAAGGCGGAAAAATTGGCCGGGCCAATATATCCTGGACACTATTGGTATGGGCTTATACAAAGTGGACTTCATGCTTCAGTCTCACTTGTCAATAAATTCATCCTAAGATTCATGTTCACATACTTTATTTCTACTTTTAGACAAAAATATATCATTCTTGATAAAATTTATCCCACTCCAACATGGCACATTGCACCTGCTCTAATATTTTACAAAGTAGTTCATTGGATGAGAGTTTAAATTGATGAGGTGGAGGTTTTGTTTGAATGAAATATTTTGGATTATTACCTTGTCTTGTTCTTGAGGACTGCTGGTGGTGCAACGGTAAGGTTGTTTCTTTTTTGGTTAGGAGGACGTTATTCGAATCAGGAAATATCCTCTCTACAGTGCAACGCATTTAAATCTTGAATCTTCTTGCAGCTTTATTCTATTCGTTGACCACCATTTGCTAGATATCTTCTCACTTAGATCTGGCAGAATCAAACTGTCAGGGACTTTTGTTTGCCAATGGCATCTGCATTTGAATTACTTAATCAATCATCTAACTCTAACATTCGTATAAACTGGTTCTAATATTCCTTCCTTGACCAGGTATGATTTCCGAGCTGGATTCTGGGGTGCCATTGGCGGGCCTTGTCTTGGCATCATTCCTGTGAGTAGCATCTGTTCAGACACATTAATTGACTAACTTTTGGGGGACGTGTTCAATTTCAAGTCAGTAATAATTTCCAACACTATTGCAGCCATATATTGAAGAATTTAACTACCCCATGCCAGAGAATTGTGCTGGTGGAAATACTGGTGTATTTGTGAATGGGAGAGAGCTTCACCAAAAAGATTTAGATTTGCTAGCAAGCAGAGGACTTCCTGCCACTGGAGAAAGATCTTACATCATTGAGATTTCTGGGAGAGTTCTGGATGAAAACTCTGGTGAAGAGCTGGATAGCCTTGGAAAACTTGCCCCAACGTATGTTCCCATTCTTTCCTTCATTTTCCTTCTAAACCAATAATCAGTGGAACCTTTTTCTGCAGATTTGTTTCATTCATTCTGTACTTTTTAAGTTTGATAAACAATGGTTGTAATTTATACTTTAAAACAACAATGGTGATATAAATCCATGTTCATTAACAATAATGGTAATTTACACTGCAAAACAATATTGGTAATCTGAATCCTTGTTCAAAATTGATTAAGCTACCAAACATCCCTCATATATCAATTTCTATGGAAATAATAGAAGGGTCTTTACAATGGTGATCCCTTTGTGGAATTACCTCCACCCCAATGGTGAATTAGAACTGTAATCGTTTCTGACCCAATTTTTTGCTTGTTGGTGCTGCATTGTTGGGGATATTTTAGAAATTTTGCATGCATGGTTTGGTGGTTTCCTTTTTAGGATATATGGGGTTTAGTTCGATTCAATTTTTTGTTAAAAGTTTAACAAAATCTATTTTTTTGGAACAATTCAAACCAAAAAGATTTCTAATGTTTATTTCAATTGTGAAAAGCTTTTTTGCATTGATGTGTGAATGCAAAGATACAGGTGATGGATCTCCTTCAAAAGAAGTAGAAACGGAAATAATTGTTCTAAACATTGAGGCTATCCTTTTCTTGAACCATTTTAGGTTGGGAACGAGTTGGAATCTATATCTGCTCAAATTGATTAATTGGACAATGAATGAGAAATGAATCTTTTTGTTATTTAATTGTTGTCTGATACCCAAATATATTGTGTAGAGCGAAAGCATATCATGGGGATACATGGGAAGGATGTTGAAATTATGTCTCCGTGTTCTGATGGCCTTTCTAGCATGCTGACTCAAAGTTCAGAGCATGACTAATACCTAAGCAATAATCTGATAGTGTTGTCTGTGTTAAAATTGCTCTATACGACGGTGGTTTATATTTAGTAATTTATTGAAATGGTTAAAGGGTACAATAACATATGGTTTTGTCATATTTCATTAGAGAATTTACTTTTTTTAATTACCCTAATCTTTAATAAAAAAAGGAATAATCATTTTTCTACCTTATAAATGATAAAATTACCCATCATTGTTGAAAATAATAATTACCGGTTTTTCTTTGGCTATGGAGTACGGTTTTTCAAATTTGAATGATGTTTTACAACTTCTATTGTTTCTGAATTTAAAAAGCCGTCCAAAAAACATTTTGCTCCATTTTTTTCACACAAAAATTTTGTGAACTCTCATTAAGGAAGAGAGAGAAAAGTGAAGGAAGATAAATCAGCTCCAATTTTTTTGAAAAAAGAACTTTAAGCTCTTTATGTATCCCATAAATGTTTATTTCCATATTATAAAATTATGAGATAATAGGGATGATTCTAATGATCTGCAATAATTTTAATATGATAGAATTCTTACTGTCTAGTGAACTCAAATTCTTGGCATGATTAGTACCTAAGCTGTGATCTGTTTGGTGTATTGTTTAGTGAACTCCCATTTACATGATTGAAATTTTCATTTAAATCGATGATTGGTTTATTATTATCATATTTTTGGATTATTAATGCTTGAAAGTAGTTAAATGTTAGAAATTTGATACAATTGACATCCCATTTTGCACAGGGTTGAGAAGGTAAAGCGTGGGTTTGGCATGAGATTTCCGAAAGCAGCTGCGTAAATGATGCACTTGCATTAGCAAAAGAGTCATTATGACAGATGGAAACGAAAAAGAAAAGCCATCACAGCTCACAAATGCTTTTGGCATTTGATAAACCCTGAGCTTTTCCTTTCTGTTGCCGAAGAGTGCGACTAATCCCGAGCTGGCAGGCATGTTTTTCGAGCATTTTCTTGTCTAACCTATTCAAAAAACCAAATTTTGATTTATATCTTTGTAAGTTTGTTAAAAGTACGCAGAAATTGTTCCTTGTAGGTTTGATTGTGTGAAGCAGGGCTGCTTCTATATCAAAAATGATGTGTGGTGTCTTCCCTTTTGTATGTGCAACAGCATGTTTTTGCCGAAGGATAGCCTGGTACACAGTGCTTCTTGCAGTACTTATACTACGGGATTGTTGAATGGGTTATTCACATCCCTACAATTTGAAAAACGCTTTGCCTCTAAAACATGAATACTGGTGCAAAAGGAAAAGGAGAAAAACACAAACTTTACACGGTTGGTGATTAGATAAGAAAATTATAAGGATGAATGCATCCATAGAATTGCTTCTAAAGCTCCCTTGTCATGCCTTCCAGCTTTGCTCAGGTGCAGCAACTCGCCCTTCCTCTCTTTCTCATCTATGTGAATTATTCACGTCGGCATCGTACTTCACCATTGTATATCGAGTCATGCTACATGATCGTTTTTCAATCACCTATTATGAATCCATTTGTCTATCTATAGCTATACAGGCCTATTAGTATAAATAAATAAATAAGATATCATGTCAAATGTTTCTTATCAGTAAGGTGCTAACTATTATGATTGGCTTTTGTGAGACGAATTTTATACGTGTAAGGTTCATTTGAGAACCGTTGCTGTCTATTAAAGTCAAACTCTTTGATGATTATTAGCTTTTTGTGAAGCCTGACAAAAAAAAAAAAAAGAGAAAAAAGAGAAACTTGTAAAAGGATAATTAAAAGTATGTAAGGATGTTTTAGTGAGAGACAAATAATGATTATTTACATGTTTTGTGTGAAATTATTATAATAAAAATTGACTGATAATTAATATATATTTAACGTCATTTGAATATTTTTTTTAAGTATCAAAATTTGCTATAGTGCCCCTACATTGAGCCAAGAATATTTTTGAATTATGTAATATTTATTAATTTATATATATCTAAATTTATTAATATATATAAATATGATGGGTATACCAATAATGGGTCGGCCCAAAGAGAAGTCAACGGAGGCCCAAGTAGAACGGTCAACATTTTTGCGGCCCACTAAAAAAGGCGGGCCCATAAACTGGAAAGCCCAGCAGCCAAAACGGTCAACGAAGACGTTGACCACTTTGGCGGTCAACTCAACGTTGACCGTTGTACGAAGCCAAGTTGGGCCTTTGGAGGCTTTCCTACAGTAACGGGCTCATTCCACTGTGGCCCACAACCCATCAGGGGATCGCTGGCGGAGCTTCCTTCGCTCCCCACGAAGGCGGACAACACTCCGGCGGTCAACTCAAACGTTGACCGTCTTCTCCTTGCGCGTTAGGCCCAATAGCGCCTTTCTACAGTAATGGGCCTGCACTGTTGGGCCCATA
>JAOVVI020003063.1:1332-19783 GCA_028571085.2 Nepenthes alata | reverse complement strand
CTCTAAAACTCTCAAGCTTCCTCCCAACTCTCTTAGGCAATTCCAGAGATCAAAGGGAGACGTTAACGGATTCTGAAGGACATTAGACCCTGGAGTCCTGTACAAGTCCTCATCTCATAACATCCGAACCCTTACGCCTATTCAGGCAACGGGAGTGAGCCACTTATTGCGGTGCACTAAGGAAGCCAGGCCTTCCACACCTGCTCATTGCATTTCCCACTCTAGGCATAAGCATACCCACGCATCATCAGCATACATCCTCACGCCGCACAGAGCGAGTGTGACCTCTCCGTTTATTGCGGGAGCTTGCTAACTTGAGCGTCAGAGTAACCGTGGTGGGAGAAATTTTGCCGGATCTCTGATCTCTTGTTTGTTGATTGTGTTGTGCAAGTTCCAGGTTAAGAGATACGGAGACCGGACCCTCGTCCTAACGCTATCACTTGTTTAGAAATCCGAAAGCTCCCTAATCCGTACAACCGTGGACCTAGAGACGCAACAATAAAAATTTATTAAAAATTAGAGTATCATATCATTTATAAACACACTATCTTCCCGAAAGATCATTGACCATTTTGAGTAATATATATTAGTCGCATATTAATCATATAATAATTTTAAAATAATTACACAATACGTATGAACGTTCCATTTATCTCCCTATGGAAGTTGCAATGGTGTATCCCCCATAGACCCACTTTAATTTTGATCCCTCCGTTGAAGTTCAAAATTTTTCTTTTTCAGATAATTGTGTTAAGAAACACTTTTCGTATGAGTGCATACTTATAGAGCCAAATAAAAATAAATAAATAAAAAATATTACATTATTAAAAAAATATTTTAATAATATTTAAAAGGTCAACCCTAAATATTTGTTTGTTAGAAATCAGAGAGCTCAAAAACGACGAGAAACGAATTGTCCCCTCAAAAAAGTCTCCCATTTACCATCTCCGACAAAAGCCCTCATTTGGCGGTCTTCTTATTGCCTCTCAGAAAACGTAACTGGCCTCGAGAACCAAAAAATGGCTGGACGATTCTAAACGTAGACCCTCTTCCAATGCCATCTTGAGATCCCATTTCTCTCATTGCATTTCTCCTTATGCCTTTGAATCCGAATTCTTTTGTTCTTCTCATGGTTTCCCATTGCCCGTTGAATTGGGTAGACCCATCTCGAAGTATTTGGGTGATTTAGAGCTTTTGGGATTGACCAAGGATGAAGATTTCGAGTTGGGTCTCGGTGGTTTCAATCTATCTCTGTCTTTTCACATCTGGGTCGTTCTCGGTTGACAATTTTCATCAAGCGTTAGTAAATTTTTCATTTTTACTTCCAATTTGTTGCGATAATGATTATTTATTCTTTAATTTTAAACTCTGCTATCTGGATATCGGTTTTCTTACTTTAGAACTAGCAGAACTAGATCTTGATTCTGGAAAAAATAGTTTTTTTCTGTCTTCATGTTTCGGTGACACTTTGTGGTTACTGCATGAGCTCATTGATTAATTGCAATTGAGCTATGTAGTGTTTGAATTAGACAAATTGTATTTGACTTTTGTTTTTTCCAATTGCCAATTATTTATGAACTATAACCTTGCTTTATGCTCTAATATTGTAGCACATTGTTGGAACTTTAAGATTTTCAGGACATGATTATTGAAATGTCACGCTATCTTGTATTTCTGCATTGTACTATAGCCCAGGAAGTTGAGCTTCCCATGGAGTTGCTTGTGAGCTAATAATTTAAAATTGATCGTTTGGTATGGTAGATGAAGTTCAGCTAGAAGCTAAATGGTTAATTGTTGTTTTGGTGCGCTTGGAATAGTATAAATAGAAGGCGTTTGTTTTTGTTTTTGCCCTTATCTTGGGTTTGAGTTGGTATTGGTTTGGGCCTTGGGGCTTAGACTGAGATGATGATCAATGATGTGTAGTTCAGTTAAAATGCTTCTATCATGTGTTTTTTATTGGGGAAGAGAATGCCGGTCGGTCCGGTAAACTGTGAGGACAAAGATGACAAATGTACACGCACACAACAAAGGGATACGAGAGAATTAGAACACAATTTTTACGTGAAAATCCTCTTCTAAATAAAAGGAAAAAATCACGAGACACTTAATTCACAAATAATTTTATTGTAAAATATTTTGGTTACAAAAACTTTGTCTACACAAGCCCTTGAAGAGGTGAGAATAGAGCAAGAGCATAATACAAAAGTAAAAATGGCTACTCGTTTTCTTTTTGTTTTTCTCTTTCATGCTCACTGTCTCACACGCTGCTCTCTCTCTTCTCCATTGCATAGCATACATACATATATACACATGTGCTCCGAGCAACCTCCTACTTCTACAAGGTGGTGACGTGCACTGTAAAGTCTCCCACCTACTATGCAAGATGCCTTCCTTCCGAGAGCAGTTGACCTGCTCTGCAAAATAGATGCCAGTTCTGAAAGTCAACTTCTTTATCTGCAAAGTCTACTTTACAGGTTAGTTTTTTCAGACAGGTTGTCCTCTAGTCGTCAATAGTTGACCTTCCATGCGATTTTATTATCCTGGCAAATTTTCTTCTTCTCTGGCCTTGCAAAGTTCTCTGGAAGTTCCACTCCGAATCTTCATCCATTTTTACCAAGTGCAACTACTCTGGCCTTCATTCATTTTGGCCAAATGAAAACGACTCCGGCCTTCTTCTATTCCGGCTGAGCGAACACCACTCTGGCCTTGTATAGCATTATGGAATTTTCACTTATGAATTTCACTCCGGAATTTCTTCTTGAGGCCACATCGTCTCACGCGCTGCAAACACAATAATGAAGCCACACGGGAGTGACTCATCCCAATATTTTCTAGGAGGGAGAAGTGCTTCGTGTAGGTCCTATCATAGTTCATTTTTAGCATGTGTGCTGTAGGTTGAATAACATGTGCTAGGTCAGTGTTGACAATAAATGCGTGCTTTCTGGTTGTAGATACCCATCTAACGATCTTTCTCAGTGCCCCAGCTGACAAACGGTAAAGCAAAAAGCACAGAAGGGGAAAAAAATGAAGTTCTAGTGCACTTTTCTTATTGTTATGCAGAATGGGTGCTTAACACCACAGTGAAGTTTCCTAAACTAGTGTCTTAAAAATGATGTAATGCATCAGAGATTCTGAAACAAATGACATTGTCCAGTTTTTGTTTGTGTGACCCCTTGGAAAGAAGATGGTCAAAACACAATTCCTGAATAGCTGGATTATGAAAAGAGCTTCTAGGAGGAACAAATTGTATTTTTTCCAAAAATCCCTTTTAAGTAGCAGTTTTTCTTTTTTGGAGAACTCTAAATTGGAAATTGTTTCAAATTCCAAAACATTTATAGAATCTAAAATAGTTTTCTTATGAAGCTTTTAGATAAGCTTTTTTTTTTACTCGTTACTTCTCTTTCGAGCTGTTTCAGAAGATAGGCCAAATGGGCACTTAGCCTAAGGCCAGTTTCTCATAGATCTACCCTGTGGGGTTCTGTAGGTTTACCATTCACAAAACAAATGAAATCTAATAGGAGTGTGTCGCTTACGTAAAGTATAATATTTCTTGTTGGTATACTTCTCCACAAGGTAAAGCAAAGGCCTATCCAATATGATCTAGGTGCTTTGTTTCAAACTTTCTCAAATGAAGAAGTCATTATAGTGGACAACCAGGGAATTCTATGAATTCTTGTACTCACCAGACTTGGATCATAACTATGGTGAAGATGCTGCTTGCCTTGATATATCAAAGGGCATTAAGCAATCGCTCACACAGTCCATCATGGATTTTGGAAACACAATTTCACCCTTTTGGCAGATAACTATGAAAATGGAAAGCATAGCCATCTCTGGAGAAAGATGTTGCTGTTTCCTCCTGCCATAGATAAAAATCTATGGGTAACATCAATGCAAATTTATATGGAGAATCAACTTGAACATACCAACATTAATATCACATATTGTTTTCCTCGCTCTGACATTCTCCAATTATTGTTGATTGTTGCTGTTGAAAGGGTATATGTCATGCAAGGAAGAGGATATGCTTGCAAAATACCAACTCTTTAACTACAAACTCTCTCACTTGGATATTTAAATTAAAATTGACAATTCCTAAATATAGATGTAAATATTGGCTAATATATATCGTTATTGTGGACCCCAATACCGATATGTCTTAATATCGTGACAATATTGTAATATATAGTTGATATATCGGCCAATTTTTAAAATATCAGCTAATATAACTACTGAGATCTGGCTTATATATTGGCCAATATGACCCATACATCAGCCAATAGACCCTATTAGCTTACGATTTTTAAAAATTTCTTTTAGTTCGATATATCTGATACTGATGCATATTGTTTTATATGTCTAATACCATATGATCGTAACTAATATTGGTACCGGTATTTTTATCTATGGTCCTAAATAAAATAGGTATTCTAAAAACCTACTCTAAAACGTACTAAGTAGAATAGCCAAATGACAGCAAGGGTTTTTAAGACTGTCCAGTGACCAGGTTAATGCCGCCAAGACTGGCCAACTCTTAAAACACATCGACAGAGGTCAGCCGATCCTTCCATCAAATTGTTTGAGCCTTCAACAAGTACGGTCAGCCTAAAGGCCAATTTGGTTGACTTAGGCCAGCCTCTAGATATAGTTTGCTGACCTACTAAACAAGTCCATGGAAGCGGCTAAGCTTCTAAGGATTGGAAGCTTATGCACTTGACCCACCGAAGCATCCAAGTCTATTCACCAACCACTCAAAATAATTGAATTCGAGTCATCAAGCAAACTTTCCATTGGCAAGGATCACAAATTTCCACAAAAGTTGGCAAAGAAAATAGGAAAATGGTGAATCAAATCCCAGAAAAGTCATGTTTGACATCTTTGATATGTTGGCTAAAGTTGGAAAGGTAAAAAGGGTGATATCCTTTAAGAAAAATATAAGATTTGGAAATTTGCCTATTGGGTAAAATTGCCCCCATAGAGCATATCTGGCCACTTGCTAGTGCCTTATGGCCCATTAGGCACAGATGGCAAGCTGTCAGCTTCAAGAATCAAGTTGTTGGCATGTGAGCAACACCCTTTATACGCATTGTAAAAAAGGTCCTAGGCTAACAAAAAAGGGTTGATCTCGTTCAATATCTCTCTCTACACCTGTGTCTATACTCCATATACTTCTAGCTCTCAGTCGACACCTATAATGTTAATCGAAATCGCTTAATACTTGCTAAATATAAATCCTCTGAACCTTTATGTAGGTTTTGCACATGTATCCTTTTCAAAAGGAATTAACATTTTCTCAGCAATTCCTGCAATTATAAGATATCATTAAAAGCTTGGATATTTTCTCCATTAAGGATCACTGTTACCCTTGTCATTATTTATTTAGACCACATTTAATAGATCATTTCTCTGCACCTAAGGCCCAGGACATCTTTTGAGTAGATTCCGTTACCCCAACAAGGATCGATACCGATTACGCATTATCATTAACTCCCCCTTAGAACGTGCTCAAGGACCTCAGGTGGCCCATACAACTATACTTCTAACCTATATATCCCTAGTGTGGCTGGTGCGGGCGTTCCCCTATGTCCTCCATCATACTCATTTAGTCCCTGCAGATCATCCTCAGGCCTTTTTGTGTCTTTTTTGCATTTTTATGTCGCTTCCACTATTACCCATTTGCATTATATTTAGGTGGTCTTGAACTTACTCGAGTGTCTGAGAGGATATCATGAGGAAAATCCCTAGTGGTCTCGCTAACGCTTTGGTTGTCTTTATGTTGTTCTGGTTTCGAATTCCATTGTCCGTGGTTTGCTTAGACGTGAGGTGACTATTGCATGGATTGAATCCAACAATCTTTCGACTAATAAAAAACAGTCTTTAGGATTCAGCGTATACTATAGATAATTACGCAACTACTAGGATCAAGTCAATATCATACTGGATGTCTGCTGTGTGGTGTTCGTTAGGAAACTCACAGGTCCTGACTCATGACTCATTTTCTATGTAAATGAATTGATTGAACTGGACATGAGCATATAGTAGGTCAATAGAAAGAATTGGTGAATATATACCCCATGTTCCTGGTGAACTAGAAGTCCTGTTGAACACTCAAAAATCAAAATCTTTAGATATTTCTATCCAGGCCCTAATTTTTCAAAATAGGAAAATATTCTCAACTTACATGGTTTGATAAAAAATCTTGTGCGCATAGCCAATTACTCTTTATGGGAAGTTGATAAATATGAGCTAAAATTTGCCTTGGATGCTTGCAGTATTCTAACTCATGTTCATACTACAATTCTGCATAAAGGCTTCAAAAAAGTTGTTCGAGATCATGCTTTTTCTTATGCTTTTCATGCACCTTGAATCCAGCCATTAGAAGTGAATCTTGTCTTTATGATATGCTTGCTTACATGCATAATTGCATATGATTGTGGGCCACACAAACAGTTAAAATTTCATGGCTCAGCTGATGTCGATATGTTTTTTAATATTTCAGGTTTCCCATTGTAGAACCTGACTCGGGACACACAAAACTGCATCTAGCTAGAGAGGGTTTGGAGGCCATTAGAAGAATAACAACTCCAATTGCGGCTGTTGCTGTAAGTTGAATTATGTTTTGCAGAAAAGCTCTCTGTTTTGATTTGCTTTTTTATTTGTTAACTTAAAGATATGCTGTGAATTCTGGATTGATCTACACACAAAGTGGTGAGATGGTAAGTTTCTGCATTTTTACAGTTTTCTTTCTCTGCTGAAAGCCATAGAATACTTCAGCGATGAGTTGGCCACATGTTTCCTCAGTTCCATTTGTACGATGTGTGCAAGTTTGTTAATGGAACTCATTTGCTGCAGTTCTTGGAATGAGAACGGCTACGTTGATTTCCAGTTTTCAAATCACTGATGATCTCCATGTGTTTTGCAATCCATATGTCCAAGTTGGTCTTCCTGGACTGATGAGTGCTGTTACTGAGTGAAAATGTTTGTGGGCAATTGTGATCTCCTCGTCCTTCCTGCTTCATTTAGCCCAAATGCTAAAGTTTCTCTTGCTTAGTTGGGTGGCTTATCATTGTAGTTAATTAGTAAGCTTTCTAGGCATAATATTGACCTTGGTTATCTTTAGTTGATTAGAGTGCTGGGCAGTTTGTCTGCTCTTGTAAATTGTTATCCCAGAGTGACCACCAATGTTGCCTGAAATGTGCTACACTGGTTCATGGTATGGGTATGGGAACGGGGACATGGTTAATCACTTAGGAAAGAAGTACCTGATTGCATGTGCAGCGCTGTGATTCAAAACTGGGAAGTTATTCATCCTGTACACATGATTAACATTGTCGTCCAACGGGTTCCTATAGCTTCTAACTATTCTTATTAAATTTCTTGCCCATAGACGTTACCCGTTTTCTGATTAAAATTCAAGTTTCACATTTGAGGGTGAACTTGGCACTTTTAGGCTGCACAACTTTTATTCATTCATCTCATTCATGGACATATATTGCATATATTTGTAAAGATATGTCTTAACCTCGACAGTATTTTCACTGAAACTGTATTTCTATGTTCCCCCATGCAATCAAATTTCCCTGCTTTATGACCCAAAAATTGCAGCAATGGACTGCACTTGGAAGGTAAAAAGTTGTTATTGGGGACATTATTGTTGTGCATCTATTGCTGTCTTCATTGATTTGTTAGAGCCACTAATGTGCCTTGGAACTAATCTTAAGTTTTCACAATACCTTGTTTGATTTGTTGACTTTGACAAATAGCTTTTTTTTTTTAAGTGAAGATGATATTTCTATTAGGATTTCATGTTGAGCGATTATTACATTTTGATTGTTGTATCATCAGGTGATTGGTCCATACCGTTCTGGAAAATCATTTCTTCTTAATCAGCTACTCTCCCTTTCTTGTGACGAAGGTGAAGTTGTTAATATTGTTTGTATGAGTTTGCAGATAAATGGTTGTTATCTTTTGTACATAATTTGTTTCCAGGAGTTATTTTGCTTCCGAGTTATGTCCCCAAAATAATTTAATAATATAGGATGGTACTCTCAGGTTTTGGTGTTGGACACATGCGGGATACTAAGACAAAAGGTGGATTCTGTTGTATCCATGATCATGGATGTATACCAGCTTTGGTGACAAATATTAGTAATTTTTTTTTTTTGTATTTTCTTCTAGGGATATGGGTCTGGGGAACCCCAGTAAAATTGAAGGTTGATGGTATGGAGACATCAGTGCTATACCTTGATACTGAGGGATTTGAAAGTATTGGAAAGTCAAATGTATATGATGATAGGTAAATCTCTGGAAGTCTGGTAATCTTAACTGTTTCTTTTTTATTATTTTTTGTGGAGCTTTATGTGTAAAGCCTTTCTGAATAATGATTTTGGCTGCTGCAGGATTTTTGCCTTGGCAACGGTCATGAGTTCTGTGCTTATCTATAACTTGCCTGAGACGGTCTGTTTCTCTGCCAGAGACACCCCCATCTTTTACCCTTCATTTTCTGCTCCTTCATATTTTAGTTCAGTGATTTTTTTTTTTTTTTTTTTTTTGGGGGGGGGGGGGAGTAAAATTAAGCAGGCATAAGAAACAAATCAATTGATATATTTTATCTCTTTCTTGTTTTGGGCAAACTAAAAGGTTCCTATGCTGGGGCTTACTTTTTCATTCACACAATGCCACTTGATTCTTTTGGCATTATTCAATTGTTAGTCTTGCTTTGTTTAGTTACGCGAAGCTGACATATCACGTCTGTCATTTGCTGTTGAGCTTGCTGAAGAATTTTATGGGAGGTTAGCATCTCTTTGCGTAATTTATTTATTTGAATATTTGGTAGGGTTCTGTTTATTTGGATAAGTCATAATATCTGGGTAGATGTATGTTCAAGAGCTGCTCTTTATTTTGATGATAAAACGTTCCACCTCATGAAGAAGGTGGCAGCTAAATTCAGCATTTTCCTTACTAGATGTTTAGAATAGGGTTTTTTTCTTTTTTTCTTTTCAAAAGTTTTCAAAAGTTTGGTTTCAAATTAATTCTAACCATTTTCCTTGTTTTCCTGACAAATCTTATGTGCCAAACAGAGTGAAGGTAACACAATTTAATTCTAGAACCTTTGTCCACTTTTTGAATTCTTGAATGAATATTAAATGAATATACCTTACCTGAGTGGAGTGCATGGCTTATTTGCAGGGACAGGATGTTGCCTTTGAACCTGCTAAGCTTTTATGGCTCATACAGCGTGATTTTTTACGTAAGTTTTTCAATTTTGATAACCCTAGTTCGTGAATTTGTGAGACTCATGTAGCTAACTGTTGATCACTCAGCAAACTTCCAACAATGCATTAACTGAGACCTGCCAGAGCTTGCTAGGCTTCAGGCTGATGCTTGGATGATAATGCATTGGCCAAACGTTTTGACTTTCTTTGTTGTTTGAGTAGGTTTCATATGCCAAGGACATTTTTTCTGTCTTAAGTAACAATGTTGCAAGACCAGATGGTTGATTAGTGGTTTGCAAAATGGGATTTATATTGGTGATGCATTTTTAACCATTGCTCCATGCCGCAAATCATGCAAATCATGTGGAATTGACAGAGTTTTGGTTCTCAACAGAAGGAAAGTCTGTGCAGGAAATGGTAAATGAAGCTCTTAAACGTGTTCCGAATAGTGATGGTTTGTCCTCTTCCTTGTTGATACATCTATGAGATGGATAAATTCTACAGACTTCTTAATGTATCATACGGAGCAATATTCTGATGATGGATACTTACTGTGTTTGCAGGGAACAAAAATATTGACCAGGTAGTGGCATTTTTATAATCCTTCAATTTTGATTTGTGTATTAGCCAAATGGGATTGCATAATTAATTAATTGATTGTTATTTATTAGGTTAACCAGATCCGTGATTCATTGGCTATAATGGGTGACAACAGCACAGCTTTTAGCTTACCACAGGTATGGATTCTTCTGTTGCTGATTGATTGCATATCTAGTTGCCTTTGGTAAACACATACATAAAAAAAATCATTGATTATTTATGAAATGTCTGAAATTCTCGTGCACTTTATGGGCTGTGAATATGAACTTACATATATAATTATATTTTCCTGTACGATCATATGAGCACATATAGTTTGTTCTGTCATGTGTATTACTTCTGTAGACACTGTATCGTCCTTGTGTGGGTTACTTTCTGTTCTCTTGTCTACTGGCTTTGTTTGTGAGACCTGTTAATTATATGGATGAGTTGTTCTAATGGTCATATCTATTTGCTATTTAACAGCCTCATCTCCAGCGGACAAAGCTCTGTGACATGAATGATGCTGAGCTTGACCCAGTGTATGTGAGAAAGAGGGAGCAATTGAAAGAACTGGTGGCTTATATTATTCATCCAAAAATTGTGCAGGGTAGAACACTAAATGGCAAGGAATTCGTTTCTTTTTTGGAGCAGGTAAACTTCTCCAACCCTTGTGTAGTATGAAATTTTGCTAATTGCAGTGTTTAGCTTGGAAATAGTTGAGGTATCTGGTCTAATTATATCCTTGGGAGTCCATGTGTTCTTCAAAACTCTTTAACTATTCTATGTTTCAGCATTATTTTTTTTTATCTTTCATTGACTTAACTTTGGAGCCTCTTTATGCTCAAGAGCATCATCATTTAACCAGAAAGCCTGGAAACTTGTATCCTGCCCTTTTCCTTTTAGCAATCATATTACATTACACTATTGATTGTAATGACTTGTTAGAATATCCAAAAAACCAAGTTGGAGTATTAATCTTTCTGGATCAATGTTCTTTCCCAAAGAACTTGCATCCTTTAATTTCAAATATATGTGACCATCTAGTAATTTCTGGATATTATGTGGCATTATCCACCCAAAACAATTCTGAATATTATGTCCGATAAGACTTGACGTGAGATATTGATTGTTATAAGATCTTATAAGATAAGCTATGACCTAAATTGATTCGTGTCTGTCATGGATCTCGTTTCTTCCTTCCTGACACAAGAAAAAAAATGCTTTGGCTTAGAAATTTGCCTTTTATTACAGGCCCACACTCTCTAAAACAATATACTTTGGCTTTGCAGATTATTGAAGCCTTGAATAAAGGAGAAATTCCATCCACCGGTTCCCTTGTTGAGGTTTTCAATAAGGGAATTCTTGAAAGGTGTTTAAAGCTATACAGTGAAAGGATGTCTTGGTTAAGGCTGCCACTTTCAGAGGAATCCTTGAAAAAATCCCATGAAGAAACAAGAGGTGCTTCCATTAAAACTTTTGACGAACAGCATTTTGGAAGACATCATGCTCAGAAATCATTTGAGAAATTAGATGAAGAAATTAAGAAGGTATGGAATACTCCAGTAACTGGTCAGCTATTTGAACTTGTTTTTCATCATCACTTTTGTCATCAAGGTATTTGAAATTAATTTGTTGATGGGCACTAAGTAATTAAGGCATGCACTTGTTTTCATTATTATTGTGATAGATATTCCTTTATCTGAACTTGTAAGCTGCCTGGGTTGGAGGCATCTTGCTCTGCGGCAGCAGTGCCTTCATGATACCGATAATGGTTTTCATGCTCTGGGCAGCTTCTTGGGCCCTGTTTTTCTATCGCATACCTCCAAGATCTGACTATTAAAATTGCTTCCAAGAATGTATGTAATACTTTAGAATTCAGTTCTTAAATTGTGATATATACTCCATTCGTGCCCACTGGATTTAATTCATTCATCCATCGCCCCCCCTCAAAATAATACAGCCATCTCGTGTTATATTGCCTACCCTTAAGGAGCAGAGAAATCTATATCAGGCCAGCATATTGATGTCTGGCTTATGTCATGTGCATGCTTGACCTGCTTCAACACATCCCTGACGTGCTCTGACTTCTGTTAGAATTGACAAGTTGGGCTTAGTTTCAAGTTTTATACAAAAATGGGATCCTAAGCATATATTAAAGATGTTTGTGGGGTATTGAATTAAGAACATGCCACATTTGCCTCATTTGGTCTATCATCCTGAGGGATGGGGGGAGTGATGACAAAGATGATGAGAAGCAAGAGACAAGAGAGCTGGCAGTGGCAGCTGTTGGTTATGGAGGAGAAGGCCCACTAGCAATCACAAAGTTTCAACTCATTTGATATGTCCTAGACATCTGAGTCCTTCTCCAAAGGTTAATGAACTTTTAATGGACTTTAGGGTATTTGGAGCTGTATCAAGGAACAATGCTATTAATTCTATCATTGTCAGAGTCTCTCAAATCCCCAATTTTCAAAAATATTTTCTCACTATTCCGATGAAAATTCTAAAATTTTGGGTGTTCTTGTCTAAGATAATTTCAAAAAATGCACTGCTACCCCAAACCACTAGAATTCATTTATCTATGTTTTCCCCTCATTACCACTGAACGGTTTTGTTGAATATGGCTCCCCCCAAATTTTGTTGTGTTCTAATGTTTAGAAAATAATGTATTGCGTCATCCGTGCTGCTTGTATTCATGGCACCCCTGTATATCTTGTATTCAAGTTCTTCTGTTTTTTCTTTTGTTGTTTCTTTTTTTTTAATTTTTTGGATGGTAGGGGCAGAGACAGTTGCAAATTTTGTATGTAAAGTATTATTTTCACTTGTAACAGAGATTCTTTAACAGCTTTAGTTGGTGTTTCATTTTATTTTTTGTTGACCTTTGGTCTTCTGCCCATATATTTTATGTTCTGGTTCCCTTGATACATTGGGAATACCAAAAATTACTCCAAAGTTTCCTCCCCCCTGCCCTTCTTAGTTAACTCATGCTTTTTGGGTGTAGTAGGTGTACAAGAATTTTGTTCTGGCAAATGAATACCAGTCTACGAAGTTATGTGAGGCACTGTATACCAGATGTGAGGACAAGATGGACCAACTTCAAGTCCTCAGACTCCCTTCTATGGCAAAATTTAATGCAGGTTTTCTTCAATGCAACCAAAGTTTTGAGCGAGAATGTGTTGGACCTTCAAAAGCAAGCTATGAACTTCGGATGATGAAGGTCTGATGTGAAATTTCATGTTTCTCATGTTCTGTTGCCAATTTCACCCTGCTTTGCTGATTATTAATCCATGGAAAATCATTCCACTTCTGCTAAGGACATTCTAAACCAAATATGAGAGGCATTATCATCCAATTTAGGTCATCATCATTCATTGCTAATTAACGTAGCTAAAGGGTTAAGCAAGACAATAAATACTTATTGAATTAGTTGTGCCAAATGAAGGTTTTTTTTCTTTTAACCATCTCCAGAGGGCATTGATGACACATGTTTCAGTGGATGACATTGTATTCGCGTGCAATATACTTGCAGATGTTAGGAAAGTCGCGATCTCTGTTTATCAAGGAATACAACAACAGGCTTTTCAACTGGTTGGTGGCCTTCTCCCTGGTCATGGTGGTTCTGGGCAGATTCATTGTAAAGTTCTTTCTAATCGAGATTGGTGCGTGGATTATGTTCATTTTCTTGGAGACATACACGAGGATGTTTTGGTCGGCTGAAGCCCTTTATTACAACTCCATCTGGCATGTTATTGTGGCAGCTTGGGAAACAATAGTCTACAGTCCCATACTTGATCTGGACAGGTACTTCGAACTTTCAACATCTTGTTAGTTTACGTAGTTTTACATAGCAAACGGATGAATGTTATTCTGCTCAAATGTTGCATAGAAATCGTTGAGCCTCTTTAACTGGTGGGAAACATTCGAGTTTGTCATGTCAACGTGTGGCAAAACTTGACTGGCATGGCTTGCTGCATTTCACCCCGAAATAGTGCAGAGGCTGTTTCTGTAGAAGTGATTTTTTAATTTCCACAAGTTCTCAAAAAGAGAGGAAAGAAGAGCTTCCCCAGAAATGCTGTGGAATTCTGAATGTGAAATTTTGCTAGTTTCCAGTTAAGCTCCTTGACTACCATCAAATGAAGTTCTAAATTTGTAACGAAAAAGAAAAAGGTTTTAAATTAAAGATAACAGATCCAACCGAGATGCCAAAAATGTTCAAGCAGAAGCACTTTTTGGTCAGTCACCCCATTGTCAGCTTCAAAACACCAAACAGGTGGGAGGCAGCCCGTTTCATTGCAAATCCCAAACATATTTTATGTGGACTTTTCTCACAGAGCTTATCCTGAAAGAATGGCAGATTATAATGAGAAATGCATCATGTATCATTGCCTCTGCTGCTTTTTATGTAGATTTTCAGCTAATTAGCCCCAAGCTTGGCATTACATGAGAAGCAATTATGCACTTCAGTTCAAAATTACTTTAGAATTAGAATAGGGAGTGCTTTTAAGTAGAACCGGCCATATGCTCAGAGCTATTTTTGATTTGAACAGGTGGGCGATTCCAATCTGTGGTGCAGCTGCCATGTTCGTACTTTACTGGCGGTGTTATGGGAGGAAGAAATACGGGTCTCGATGGCTGTTGCCCTTATACAGCACTCATAAAGGTGGCTCAAGCCGGCCAAGAACAGACTAAGAGTAGTGAGCTATGAACAACAGTAGTACTTCCTGTTCAATGTCGGTATACGTGGAAGAGCGTGCTGAGTGTATTTCATTTTCATACTCAGCTCTCTTCCAAAATCCAATTAGATCCTGGGTTTCCCATATACTAACCCTTCGTACTGAATTCTCAGGAGTATATGAGATCAAAATTGGCATCTGTTTTTAACTGTATCATGCCATATCAATATATACTTCACATGTAATCCCCTAAATTTCCCTTATTTAACAACCAATTTTGTTCGTTGAGATTGTATATTTGAACATCGATTATTTTTTTTATTTGCAATTTTGGTGCTTTTGCAGCCAATATATGCATTGACAGATGTACATGATTGTTGCAGTTACCGGATTTAGGAAGGTGATATTGGTCTCCAATTGACTCGTATATGTTTGATCTACAATTTAGCTGTTTTCTGTCAAAAGTGGCCCGTCATTTTGGGGGATGCGCCTGCATCGTCTTAATTCAATCGTTAGTCTTTCCGATTAAGATAATATATGGTGTGTTGGTATGACGCAGCATTAATGATGAATGTTGTGATCTACATTGTGTTCAAGGAAGACTGACTGCTCGACATAGGTGAGGTTAATTACATGCGACAGAAGATTTACAGAAACGTGTGTGATTTCAGAACTCCTGCATGCATAAAAGAAATAAAGTCGGCCATACTTCCCATATGCGTGGATGGATAGAATGATAGCACATAATGCACCTACGAATGGCACGTGTGCACTGCTGAGTAGGTGTGAATGCCCTTTTCTGTTTTTTCAGAGTTTATATGGGCCATTTAAACATCTTCCTACAGAGAGAAACAAAGGAGAAGCTTCGGATATCCATTGAACATCTTACCTGTGTTCCATCATTCACCAATTTTGAAGGTGTTGGTCTAACTTATATTGTAGGACATCCATTGGCTGTATTTTTATCAGCTGTATTTGCTCTTATTTAGCGGTTGGGATTTGTATATTCATAGTACTATTAACCAATGTGTGTTTAGGAGTTAGTGGTGAGTAGTTCTCCACGCACGTTATAAAGCTGTTGGCTTGGCGATGATGATTTGTATCTGAGTTTTATTGTGGTAAAGATATTGTTTGAACGTGGGGTCTTATAGGTCTTTTTTTGTCAAGAAGAATTTTTATATAAAATTATTTGTATAATTTATGTGCTTGATTATATATGATTATTGTCCCTCATGGTCTGATCTGGGAAAAATGGCGACTAACAGTGTTGGTATTTTTGTTGTCCCAACAAGTAGTTTATGAGAATTGTTCTCTGACTCTGTGAGGGAGACGTGTCAATAGTCTGAACCCTAACATATAGTGTTAGAGTGTCAAGTTTGTAGTGATCAAACCTGGGAATTCTTTAACAATTTGAAATTGAGACATTGTTGAAAGTGTGATGGGCCAAATAGTTACATTTTTTGAAAAAAAAAAGAGTAAAAATTATTTTAGCTCAATAAAAAACTGTCAAAGCATTAAGAAAGAAAATAAAAACCAAAAAAAATTAAGAGAGAGAGTGGCAAGACAAGTGGGACTTGGTGAATTATACAATTAAATTGTTTCTTGCAAATAATATTTTTCAATAGGTAATTGGCTTGTTAGATCCAACGGAGATTTAGTTAAAGCTTAAAAGGAAGTATAAATCCAAGTAGATGATGACTATGTTGCATTTGAAGAAGAAATTATGACCTTCAGTCGGTTGAAGGCAAACGTTTTGAGAAATATTTGAATGTGTTTAATCACATTTCAACATAAATGGTCGTACTTGATAAAAAGATCGATAAGGAGATTAAGGCGCCAGTATTTTTAGCTTCACTATCGAGTTAACCTGAGGACATTGCGACGATACTATTTTTTTAGGAATGACACACATAGTTTAAATGAGGTTCTTGATTTTTTGGTTACGAATGACTCTAAATAAAGAAAAAATAATAATATTTTAAGAGAGCTGAGTGCCATGCTCTCAACTAGCAATCACAAAAAGGGAAGATTAATGATAAGAGGTGTTAATTTAGAAAAGAAAAACCATATCCACTCCATGTAAGGCCCGGTTTTCAATTAAAAAATTATGATATAATTAATATAATTTTTAAATTAATTTAAAAATAATTGTATAATAAAAGCTTGAGGAGAAATTGAATTATTAGAATTAAACACAACACCTGAGAGACATTTGTCTCATGCTTAGTATGTTTGAGGTAAAAACTACACGCTTGATGCATGCTTGTGAGGCATTCATGCACATTTGTGACAGAATGTAGTGTCCATGTGTGATTTACGCAATATAATGGTACTTAAGATGCACCTATATTGACACCTAATATAGATATCGTGCAAGTATGTATAATGGAATAGAACTTAATGTGCACCTATATGGTGCTTGTGTGTCGATTTTAATATATAAATATCTATGTATCTGTGTTAGGCATTTTGTGCAGGAAAAGGAGAGAGAAGATAGAAAAAAGAAAGAAAAGAGAAGAAGAAGAGAGAATGAAGATGAAAAATATCAAAGATAAAACACAGGTATTTCTAAATCTAATCTTTGATCTATTTTAGAATCTCTTAATTTTATTTACATATCTTATTTTTACAATATTTGTATGTCAGTTTTTATCCCCTTATTTTAGATATTTGTATATACATGTAATTTTTATTAATTATTTAAAATTTGATTCAGTTTTATTGAATGTTTGATGGTTTGTTTATTTTTATCAAATAAGTAAACATTTTAAAAAAATATGTTTATATATACGAAAATATATGTGAAGAAAAGTCATTAAATTTGTGTATTTGACTTTATATATTGATTTTTCATGTAAGTGTTTCGATCAGGTTCTATTTTGATTTGGATATGGGATTTGAACATTCCCATGGTGTAAAAAGTTTTATATTTATACTTTTTTACATTATAAAAAGTTTCATATTTATACATTTTCTATAAATAAAATTTTTTTTATATATTTGTTAAGGGTCCACCTTTTGTTATTTTTTCAAAAACCATTGTAATGAATTGATTAGAACCATATATTCAAACTGATGCATCATGGATTTGGGTTGTTGATAAATTAAGAGGCTGCTTGGTCTTTGAGTTAAATTGAAGTGGATTTGATCTCCGTCCTCTATAACTTCAATTATGCACATCACAACTGAAAAATAAAAAGGTCAAAGAATTTACGGGATTAGCTATCAAATTTATCCTCCGACGCTCAAATTAGTAATCTTCCTCAAAAGATGAAAAAATGTAGGGATGGGAGGAATGCATGATGATGCAAGAATGTGGGTTCTTTGAGTTTGACTTGAAGGTTGCGCTTAGCGTGGAGCCGCTTTGATATGATGGTGTACTCGTAGGGAGCGGCTTTCATATCGAGGAAGTAAGAATTGTGAAGGAATTCTTGGGAGGCTTTTTAGACCGAGAGTTATTTTTTGAGAGCTCTTGAATATGGGTGTTTGCGGACGTGTCTGAGCGGAAATGTAAGCATGTCCTTTGGAGTTTGTCTCCAGAGTTTCTTACAGTAGTTGAACCAGCTCAACCTTATTTGGGCGCCAACGTTGGCCACCAGTTGGCTGTGCAAATTTGACAGGTTGGCATGGGAATCATGGGCGCCGATTAGGACAACTGTGATCAATCAAGAGGATCCCTCCCTTATTTTAGGAGATGGTGGATTAAGCGGATATTGGAGTTGCCATTAGGAATAATCTTCTGAATTGGAGTTGCCATTCTCAAAGAGATTGGGACTAGGGGCAATATTTGAGGTGTTAGGATGGCTAAGGCAAACAATCTCCAGCGCGTGGGAAGGCCACTATGGGCCGTTCAGATTGGGCCGAAGCTGACTTGGACTGACCGGCTAGTTGGGGCATTATTTTGGGTCAACAAAAATGTTGACCGGCCCTTAGGCTTGTGGGCCTGATGCCTTCTGGATCCACTGCTGAGTTTATAGGCTT
>JAOVVI020003062.1:3700-19787 GCA_028571085.2 Nepenthes alata | reverse complement strand
GGGCGGCCTACTGTTGTCCGCCCAAAATCGGTCAACACTCCTGTTGACCATCTGAGAAGTTGCCTTCCAATAATCTCCAAAAAACCGATTAATGAAACTTTCAAAAATCGATTAATATAAAATCAAAAATGTTTACCGCCAATCCGATCAACTCTTAGTTGACCGCCAATCCGGTCAACTCTTAGTTGATCGCCAATCCGATCAACTCTAAGTTGATCAAAACTTTATTTAGAACAGAGTCTTCGTGCTCCATCCAAGTTATTCAATCATCCTAACTTCTTTACGGGAGTGATCCCAACAGTCTCCACACTTGAAACCCCACCCCAATGATATGGTTAAGATTGTATGCGTCCCAAATCTAGCAAAAATAAGTATGATACTGATGCATTTTTCTAGTTACAACAAATTCAGATAGACTAGTGTTGATTGTTTTAAACGTAATCATTAGCACTCATAATTCAATAGAGGAAAGAACCTAAGATTACCAAATCTAAGTAAGTAGATATGTTGGAGCTTGTTCGCAAGCAATGACTATTGGTGTGTTAGAAATCTCTCACGTGAAGGAATTTCGATCAACGGACAGTCAACATAATTGACCGTCTGAAGATCAAGTTGACCATCTGGACGGTCAACGACGGTTAACATAGTTGACCGTCTGAAGACTCAAGTTCACCGCCCACTGCTGAGTTAACCGCCTACTGAGGGTTTTCAGAAAGATCGTAAAGACGGTCAATAAGATATTATCCGGTTTACACAGGAAGGCGGTCAACTATGTGTTGACCGTTTCTTTAATGCAACTCAGATTACTTGCTGTGTCTGAAAGGGTGAAGGTTGATCTGCCACTTTAGGTAACCTTAAAGATCAAATGACAGCTGATCTGTCCTCTGCTACTGCAGGCATGCGCCACCTTCTGTTGAGTTGACACATGCTTCTTAGAAACCGTGCACCAACCATAGAGCAGGACACAGTGGCCCTACTGTTGCTGCTAGAGCCTTAGTATATGTTCTTGTATGTATATATATAAGTAGGCTGGTTATGGGTGTAGTGTGTATAAGAAAGCAGAGTGGAAGTGTTGTAAAAGCCAAGGTAAAGATTGAGAACAGTGTGAGTAGAAAACAAAAGAGAGGAAGAAGGCTCAACAAATGAGTGTGTGTGTATTTCTGTCTCATTATTTTATAAACTCTATCTCATACATAGTACACTTTTATGGAGTCAACGTCACGTAATTTTTTTCTTAATTCATAAGGGTTTTCCACGTAAAATTTGGTGTGTCATTGTTCTTGATTCATTCTCTTTTTTCTTCGATCTACTGTGCCTGGATTGTAGGCCGCCCTCTTTCCGGCCAACAGATTATTGTCTATATGTTTGCTGTTTATTTGGGAAAGTTTCACTTACACTCCATTGATGTTGTTACTAGAAGATTTTCAACTTGCGTTTTCAAGTGCTCTTTAGTAAACAGCTCTCTTTGCCCATTAGGAGCTTCCACTTTGATAAGTGCACTGTGGTTATATAACATCAGCAAGAGAATAAATGAGATTATTTTGGTAAGTCAATTGGGTAGTTGCCTTGTGCATTAGTCAGGTCTATTTCGCAAACCTCTTTCTTTTGATCTACTAGCCCTAACACTGTCTCACGTGTCACCATGCTTAGATGGATGAGTGATGTTATTCTAAAGGATAAATTTAACTTATGAATTTTAAAAGATAGTCCAAGAAATTACTACACCAATGGACTAGTTAACATGTGCACTTGCAGAAAATGATACTAAGTTTCAATTCTTCAGCAGGATCACTGCTATTGGTTTTTCCTTTTGTCAATGATAGAATTTGGTTGAAGTAAAGTGCTGGTTCATTCTGTCAAGAAGCTCATGAGTTACTCTCATCCATCTTAGAGGGGACATTCTTTCTTAACGCTGTCTGTGATATAACAAGCTAACAGCCGCTATACTCAGTTTGAAGAATAGATAATGAAATTGGTTTTTGGTGGAGCTTGGAGTTTCGATTCATTTTCTGAACTGTGATGCGCGTTGAGAAGTAATTTTATGAGGATAAGGAAATATTTGGTGCAATTTGACACTTCACAGTGTGTGAAGAGCCTAAGCTTACTAATGCGGGCAGGTTGTTGTAAACAATAATGATAAGGAGGCCAATGATAGCTTGTATGATACTGTGAAATGAAAGATGGTATCTTCTACAAAGTGCATTGCACTTGGTTTAGTGAAATCGGGAAGGATACTAGTAAGTAATTTTATCTATGAAACTTAGATGAATTGGTCCAGGTCATAGCCTTGAGGCCAAAAGAGTCTCGCTTCAATCATTGCCTGCCCCAACTTTACCCATTAGGTTTAAAAACCCAAAAATAAACCAGGAATTGATATATTTAGACTAAGTAGGTGTACATGATTTGGTTGATGATGCTATTTGTTGTTGATTTGAGAAGCTCTTTCAGAGATGTACTAGGTCTTTTACTTTTGTTTATAATTTGGTTATCATTACTTCAGTACTATCTGAAATATGGAGTTGGAAAGTTTTTAATATTTTATTGGAAAAAAAATTTCTGAATGAAAATGTTCAAAGCACTAGACTGTTTTCAACTACGAGTGTGGTGAGTATAATCTTTATCTGAATCTGACGTTCTGCTCTGTTTTTTCCTTTTTCAACAGCTTGGATCTTCAGCAAGTTTGGAACTTGATCTTGAACATTATGTGGTCCCATCTCCAGCAGGTTACATCTCTGGCCTGGTTTATGCAGCTAACCTGGCTGAGACTCCAAGGTCGATGTCATCTGTCACTGACAGATTTGGAAGTGCTTCACATGCTTTTAGAAGTGGCAGTTTCTCTAATGATGGAAGTACACGTATTAAGGTTAAGCACGGAAAGGGACATGATTTATATATTGTTGGCTTCACAGAGTTTATGACAGTTATTAGAGGATAAATATTTCTCCTCAATTAGCCTTTGGAAAACAGATACCGATTTGTCAGATTATGTGCATGAGAAATATACCAAAAATTGACAGCTATGCTCCTGGAACAATTGAAATTGAAACCATATTCTCTCAGGACCTCTGTGACAGTAAATGTTCATATGTCTCAAGTCTGGTCTGTGGTTGGTTTAGATTTTAATTTTATGTGAGCATCGTATCAGTACTGAGGCTATTTTAATGTGTAATGTAGCATTTGCTTTTAAGTGGATGCTCTTCAATGTGAAACCATATTTTAATCAGATGCCTTCTGAATACTGATCTCAGTTGTTCATTGTATTAAATAAGATACCTACTTTGTAAAAATCTCTGACTTGAATTGAGCCCCTGTAGCAGAGCTACTGTCAAGTTAGCAAGTACTGTCCATACTCCTAGTAAACACCAAGGAGGTTGAGATGCTGGTTGCCTCGCAGGTTTTGATTTATTGGTAATTGAGGTTGTGTTTTTATTTGGGATGATACTACTTGGTGTCAATTTTTTGTGAACTCTGTTTTACCATTCAGGAAAAAAGTTGCAGGTACACTGAAGTTTGTCAATATCTTCCTGATTGCTTATGTTTGTTTGATATTGTTCTGGATTTATTTTGCTTCAGTTTGTTCTTTGCTGATTTTATCATTTTTGCTGATCCCTTCAAAGTGTGTAGTTAAGGCAATATTTTGCTCTCTTAGATCAAATTGTTACAGCAATGTATTGTTCTTAGATGTAATACAACAAATACTGACTATGCAGGAGATGGAGGTATTAATTCCAGTTCCATCTAAGTCGTATTCACATTCTGGCATTGTTGATCAGAAGTCAGTGGGGACAGTGCCACCTTTGCAAAAACAGGAATCTCATATTGGTCTTTTGGTGGATAGAGGTGTTGGCTCTCCTAGATTGGTCAAATCAGCTGGTGCTAATACTTTCCCGACTGATCTGAAACTTGATTCAGAAAGCAAGGTTTTTTTGAAGCCACCTTCCTGAGTGAGAATTTCTTACGAATTTCTCCTTGGCCAGAGGTTTTCACACTTGTTTCCTTCTCTTTAAAATTTCAGAATGCAATTCCGGCAGCTGCTGGGGCAGTTGCAGCAGCAGCTGTAGCTGATCAGATGCTTGGCCCAAAAGAAGATAGGCATCTTGCAATTGTGCTGGTACCTTCTTTCATTGCAATTTTGTAATGATAATGTAGTCATTTGCATACAGAAGCACCTGGATATATAAACATAACTTTCATAAGACCCAAACATATATGAAAATATTAGCTGAAATATATCGGTATCATGCCTTCCGATACCAATATCTTTCGATGTTGTGACTATCGCAATTTGTTACTGTATAGGTGATGTATCATGATATGTGGTTGAAAGCCCTGTTAGTTGATTCTTAGAAATTTTTTTCTTTTGATATGTTTGATATTGATATATATTGTCAAATATCTCCAATTCTAGTATGGCTGTGACTAATCCTGGTACGGATACCAATATCTCGCCGCAACCTTATAGTATTGTTTTGGACTGTTGGTGATGAATTAAAACCAAAAAAAAAAAGATACAGAGGTAGAGTTTCTGCAATTGGGATATTAGTGTTTATAGTAGTCTTTAGTTGGATTGGTGATTTTAATGAGCCGTATGCATTGTAGGTTGGCCTGCCTGCTCGAGGTAAGACCTTTACTGCTGCAAAGCTGACAAGATATCTTCAATGGTTGGGGCATGACACGAAACACTTCAATGTTGGGAAGGTGATTTATGTTGCAAATATTCTCCCCATCCTACTGCCCCTGTGAAATGACCGTTGAGTTTATTTTGATGAATAAGGCAGACTAATGACTTTTCGTTTTGGTGAACACTGAACAGTATAGGCGCTTGAAGCTTGGAACTAATCAGGTAAAAATTGGTTGTTCAATTTCATTTGGCGTAAATGAGGTGCTTATGGAGTTTTTTTAAAGATTTATCTCTCTTATGGGACAATTGTTTCTCACCCAATATTACCTTCCTCTACCCTCACCTCAAAAAAGAAGGAAAAAGAAATTTCTTATAGGCAGTATGTACGAGTTAGTTCTATTCACATGTATATATGATGTTTACATAAATCACAAATGTATAACTACCCTTATCAAGGAATATATTACAGCATATTCAACAGTATGTTTAAACCCTCCACTTCAGTAGATATTAATCATATTTAGCTTGTTAAAAATATACGTAACTTAAATTCTAGTTAAAGACTTACAAAAATATCTGCCAGTTGATTTCTTGTCTCATATGATGAATATAAATTAAACTCTGTTGGAACCTCTCATAAACGAAATGACAATCTACATCTATATATTTTGTGTACTCGTGAAATAATGGATTTAATATAACATGGATAATTGCTTGCTTGTCGCGCCATAAGTAAGAAGGCCCAAAATCTTACAACTAAGAGAATCAATTAATTGTCAAGGTCGCATTACTTTACATATGACCTGTGCTAGCACATGATATTATGATTTTTTACTTAATCTGGCTACAAAATTTTGTTTAATACTCTTTTATGATATAAGGTTGCCTTCAATAATGACACAATAGCTTGTGGTAGACTTCTGATCGTGTAGCTATCCATCCCAATCATCATTAAAAAATCCTTTGTATAAGTATGACCATAGTCAATGTAAAGTAACTCTCACTTTAATGTTTCTTTGAGGTATCTCATAATACAGATTCCCATCTCCTAATGAGGAACATGAAGTGAAGACAAGAACATGCTCACAACACTAGTTGATAAAGTAATATATGGATAAGTTATAGTAAGATAATTGGGTTTACCAACTAGTTATCAATACCATTTTCTGTTCAGCAAAGATGTCTCCATCATGTGTAGATAATTTAATTCCTAGATCCATGTTAGCATCATGAGGTTGTGAAACTAACATACAAGTCTCTCGAAGTAAATCGTTAGGGTGGACACTTAATGATGGACATAATGAAGACGCTTTGAAATACAAAGGTTTAAACTCATGAAATGTGATATCAGATGATATAAGAGAATATCCTAATTCTGGAAAAAAACACCGGTACCCATTTTAAGTATGAGTGTATCCAAGAATGATGCATCAAAGTGACTAACGATCAAGCTTTGTGACTTGAGGCCAAGTGTTGTGAACATAGCATAGGAAACCAAGAATCTTAGTGGGAAGAGAATGTAACGTCTTTCTTGAAAATTGCACATGTATAAGAATCTCCTCTTAAAGAATGCCCTTTTATTGTAGCAACCTCCATCAAATGCTTATTCTTCATTTCTGTCACTTTATTCTGCCACAATCTAGGATAGGAATGATGAACACAAAGCATAAAGATGTTCAAGGCTATTCCCACTCTGTAAAATATTGATAGATGCAAAAACTTGGGTCATAATTTTAGTATAGAATACACAAAAAATAGAATATACTTCTAAACAATTGTTCTTCGTGTATAATTAGGTGAGTCATAAATAATCATCAATAAAGATAACAAATATTTAAGTCTATCTTAGACGAAACATGGTGGGGGTCCTTAGACATCCCAGTGAACTAACTCATAAGGAACAGACTCACGGACATTAATTTGAGGATAATATGACCTACGATAGTGTTTAACAAATTTACTTGATTTATAAAATAGATCAGAATTGAGAGTATGAAATAATATCTTGAGTCTAGAGAGGGAATAATGACCTAACCGACAATAAATTTATAAAAGGTGTAGAAGTAACACTAGAACAAATAGTTGAGTTGGTTCTTCCTACATTAAGCAAAGACCTTGTCACCATGGATGAAAATATCAGTATCGGTGTCAGTTGCTGCCATATTGTTATTGGGCATATTAGACAATACACTTCAATATTGAATATATCGGAAGATAATATTTTAAGAATTGTAAGATGATAGGAAAATATCGACCGATATATTAGCTAAATATCAGATATATCGATTGATACTTTGAATATCAGTCAATATATTACCGATATGATAATATATTGCGATTTTGCTGTAGTATCATGAAACATGAGAGTCGGGGGCTCAATATTAAAATATATCAATTGGTCTTTTCATCTATGCTTGTGACACAAGACGACCTCTAGACTAATCCTCGTTGTTCTTGAATGAACTTGCTTACATGTAGCAAATGAAATGAAAATTTTGGCAAGTATAAAACTGAAGAAAGATGTAATGTTAGGTTCATATGAGCATAATCAATTCCTTTAACTTTTGCAGAAGATCCATCAGTCTTAGTTGTGTTGGGTACATGAGACCATAACATAAAAGTAGACAAGATACCTGTAACTCCAGTCATGTGATCCAAAGCACCAGAATTAATTAATCAATCCGGAGGAGGTGTTGAGAAACAGATTGTGGGATTGACCGCATGAATAAGAGTAGATGTAGACAAAGAAACCCGACGAGCAATACGAGAATAATGCTCCTTTGATATGGTAATAGACCGTCCAGAGCTTTCAGCGAGTTTTTTATGTAGTTTTCAGCACTTATTCTGGGTATGCCTAATTTTACCACAACTGAAACAAGTCTGTTTTCAATAATAGATGTTACGACAAGAAATAGTCATTTAAAATCAGACTATCACTTTCCAACAAGAAATCAAAAGAAACCAAGGGAGCAAAAGCACAAGAACTGTAGCAACTATGAACCAATGAAGCTCAAAGCCACCTGACCAAGAACCACAAATTGTATTAAGGCCTCCTTTGAATTTGTAGCACAGAAATCGGAAGAATAACAAATGAAGAACATGAATCACATGTAGAAACCTCCTGAATCTCATAACATAGCACAAAGAAAATTGCAAAAAAAAAAAAAAAAACAGCTATGAATGTTTGTCACAAATACCACAAAGGAAATCATGAAAATCCACAAATCAACCAAGAAAATTGATTCAAACTCACCTAAAATCCACAGGTTAGCCTAGCCTTCTCAGGTCGACCACCAAGAATGAGAAATCGATCAAAAAATGCAATTTAGGGTTTTTTGACAAGATTTCCGCAATACATCTATTTCATTGATGATTATCGAGAAGGAAGAAAATTACTTTGGGGTTCTGTTTGGGGATGAAGAGACACATTGATTACCACCCAAAAAAGGGTCATTGGTGGCGGCAGTGGCGGCTATTGTTGGAATAAGATGAATACTATGTAATAATATAGAAGTTAAGAGGAAGCCCCACTCATGGGTTAGTCCTATTCACATATATAATATAGTGTTATTCACACAATCACAAATACAAAAATGCCATATGAATAAATATACTATAGTATACCCCGAAGCATATTTTAATAGCATATTCTTATAGTGGCAAATATCTTTTATTCTTAGAATATATAGACATTTACTTAGTCTTTATCATCTTTTATCACTCTCCATCTATATTTTATCATGTCATGTCATTTCATGTTTAATAAATTTCAATGTCTGTTCAATCTATGTAGATAAATACATTATCCCCAGACAGCTGGGAGGGTATCTATTGTATTGTTTATGTGTTTCTTTTTTTTTTCTTGAGGAAAAAAGTATTGCTTGTGGGATATGGAATGTCACACTGAAACAGCATAAGCACTGCTGCCATAATTTTGATGTGTAGGTTACTTTTGATGATGAAAATGAGACTAGTCAATGGATTAACCTATTAATAAAACATTCAATTAGATAGGCTCTCATCAGAAAAATGGAAAGGAAATTAGGGTGTTGAACCTCCTAGGCTTGGATTAATTAGATGGGTATATAACATAGATTTGTATTCTTCTGAAGAGGTTTTTCTTGTGCCTAGAAGTTCTTGATGTAGACGATTTATAGAAACGCTGCATCCCTATTGCTATGTGACATGAGTAGTTACTAGTTTTTAGTTTAGGGGATCTGCTTGGAGGATCTATTGTTGGCTTTCTACTGACCATCATCCTTAAAATCATCACCGTTAAACATGTTACTTCTTTTCTCTAAGGCAAACATGTTCCTGTTTGTAAGAGTACTCTAGTTCTTCCCCAGGCATTGTCCTGTTTCCAAAATAGGTAGATTTTGAACTGTGCTGCATATGGTAGATTTGATCTGTGCAGCATATGCTATTCTTATAGAGAAGTATTGTAATAACATACAAATTCTTTCTGTAGTGGAATTACGTGGTGTTGTGGTCTGAAACTTGATAAATGTATGAGTTGTGGGCTCAACCTTGTTTACCACTTGCAAGTGTACTGAGTGAATTGGTGATAATTTGGCTTCATGCTCTGTTAAATACTGGTAAAGAGGTTTCTCTTTATATAGGTTGTGCAGTTCAAAGCCTTTTGTAAAATATTGGATTGATGATGCCTATGCTTTATGTTAGCAGGATTGAAATATACAGTTGGCCAAAAGTTTCTAAGGGTAGTTCAGGGGCCAAGGTTTGGCTGCTATCATAGAGTAAACCATTGTCACAGCATTTATTATCAGTCTTTCTTAAATTTGATATTGTCAAAGCATTTATTATCAGTCTTTCTTAAATTTGATATTGTCAAAGCATTTATTCTGATAACTCAGTCTGAGCATCAAAAAGGATGTGTTATCATGTGTATTTAAGATGGGATCATACCTAATCTAGTAGTTCTGTCCTCAACTGGTGTATGGTAATAGTATCACTGTTCTTTGAATTCTTTTATGGTAGGTCCCCCTCCCCACCTCTCCCAACCAAGATTAGATGGATGGGGGATTTTATTTTCTTATTTGACCTCCTTGTCCTATTCTATAGAGTCCTGATGGTTCATATATTTCTCATTGCAGTCTGCTGACTTTTTCAGAGGAGACAATCCAGAGGGGCTAGAGGCACAGAATGAGGTGATTCCTTCTGAAGGAAATTTTTTTATTAAACTGGATCTTAGTCTCTCTGGGGAAGTCAGTTTCCATTTTCATTCATGGTTACTAAAAAATACTCAACATTTTTGTTTACTTTTGGGAGTGGTTTATTCTTCATTGGGCCCCCCCCCCCCAAAAAGAAAACAATGTCTGGTCATCCACAAAATTGGTCACTCAAAAGCATTTAACTTATCTTAGGAGGAGAACAATTTTTCTTGTGTTCCTTTGCCAAAAAATGAGGGCGTTGATATTATGTTGGAATTCAATTATGTCAAAGTGTGGGAAGCAAAACAATTTCTGAATACCTGTATGTTTGTTGCTGCTGTACTCTTAAAATGTCTCTGACATGCCCTCAGAATCTCAGATAGTTGCGAAATTTCACTTAAATATTTATTCAAATACAAGGATTGTTTAATGCAGAAAATACATATTTTCAGTTGCTGTCTTCTCAGGCTGCTGGTAACTACTTCCATATTGGCAGTAGTGCAATGCTGAGCAGGAAAATCAACCACTGTGTCATCAAAAAAGGGAAAAAAAAGTTGATTTGTTTGTCCCCACTAGCTCATGAACCCTCCGAGACATTTTGGCTTTAAACACTTGCACATTCTCTCAAGTCTCCATACTAAGCAATTGCAACCATTTTTTTTTCTTTCGCATATGGCTATACTGCTTCTTCATACCTAGCAAGAATTACCTATATGCCATGGATATGGACAAATTTAGGCTCTTAAGAACTTGAACATCAGAACCACTGGGAATGCCTCATTAGTACAACAAAGTGACCCGCCATAAAAAGGTGGCACTCAATGTCTATTAAAACTTTTTGGCCAACTGACTGATGGTCAATATTCAATATAATGCCTATTACTTGAATTGTCTGTTACTGATTTCATTTTAGGTAGCTATCCTTCCTCCGGTGTTCAACTGTGAAAAATTCATACTCTGAAGTAGCTAAGTTGCTAAACAGCTGGTAGTTTTTGTTGTTCCATGAGTGATACATAGTAACGTCCTGGGTTTCTTTTTTGACATCTTTCGGTTTCTAATATCACTAACTCAAAATCCTAATTTTATTGATCAGGAGCTTTTGTGATGCCCAGTCAATTGAGCATCTGATGCTAAATGCCATTGGATAGTGTCAATCGACAGGCTGTAGTTGTGAAAATGTGGTTTTACAAAATGAATGGAAGATTGGTTGCATTTATTTTTTGTTTTTGGAAAATATGGTTGAGTATGATGAACTGCTAATTAAACTTGAGTTACAATGTGTCAGTTTAATCATAAATCTGATGAAGTTAAGTGATTATGTCTGCAGTTGTCCTCTGACAAAAAAAATGTCAGTATGTTACCAGATTAAAAACAGAGAATGTTTTGATTGATGACATCATGGGTGCTCAGCAGAACCTGTATAGTCGAGACAGTTCATTTCTAAGAGTTCATGGATGTTCATTTAGAAAATGTAGGTGTAGGATTATAGCAACTGATTTACGTCAGTGTGGGAGTGTGAGCAGCGTACTTTGTTGAGAGTTGAGGCTTCATTGATGGACATTCTCTAAATCCTATTCTTATTACGATATTATTCCTTTATAAGCCAGGATTAATCAAGTGACACATGGGCTCAAAATTTCTGAAATATAAGTCCAAAATGTGTACAATTGTGTATTTTTGCAGCTAATGGAGGAAATGGCCTAAGATTGAGCTAATTGAAGGTGTAGAGATCTAGCCTCCCCATCTAGTGGAATAAAGCTTAGTATGGTTTTTGGGTAAAAAAATTAGGAAGTTTCACCATGTTAGGTTATTCTGTAGAAAAACACAAGTTGTTTCCGAATTGCTACATTTATAAAGATCGACATTGTTGATTTTGTAAAATGAATCCAGACAATGCCCTTGCCAAGATAGGAAAATCTGAAAAAATTTTGGCTATCCACTAGAGCTACAATTAAATTAAAAAGTGGTTTTGAAACAAAAAATATGCACTTTTTTATTTAAATTGTAATAAGTGGTTACAATTAAATTGAAAATTGGTTTTGAAACAAAAAATTCTAGATATACACTTTTTTTATTTAAAGTAATTCTAATCGTATGGTTTTAAATTTTCATAAACGGCATGATTACATAGCCAAAGGGAATACACTGTGCCTAAAATCATTCTTCAGCTTTAAAAGCATTCGAATAACTGAAGGACAATATGATGAGGCCATCACTTAGCAATCCTGAAAAGGGAAACGGACAAGAGGAGGAAGAGGAAGAAAATATATTCTTTTCATTTTCTTCATTTTGTGATGAGAACTGATGCTGAACATCAGTGTCCTTGTTGCGTACTGGGGTCTATGCTATATATTGAGGCTTGCACTAAACTGCAGATTTTTAAGTATAACTTACTTGCATCTAGTGTTCAAGTCAAAATTAAACATACTTGGTCATTTCTTTGATTAACTAGAGGCGCATCTAATAAATCAAATTTGGGGAAGAGTGCCAACTGCTAACTATTGTTAGAAAAGACCATATTTTGGCACTGCAGTCACCGCTTCCTCAATATCATTATGAGCAATTAAACTGTCATGGCTTGAAAGTGGTCTTACATATTCTCTTGTTTGGCTAGTTCATGTCCAAGTGGTCTACTCAGTATTCAATGGCTCTTTTTGTTATTTGTGAGGAGTTGCCAAGGCAAGTGAACAAAAAATGATTATTCCATTGGTTGCAAATTGAACTGATCATACGAAATGGTTTAACAACTGTTAATTCAAATTCAAAAATATATGGGAATGGGACAGCTTATTGTTGTGTTAATTGTGGACATTGAATTTGTTGAAATCCGACTAGATTTTGCTCCTTGCTTGCCTCTTGCTAGGAAATTGTTTGTCCCTGACAAAATATCATTGTGGGTATTTTCCGCACAATTTACGAATTTTGACACTTCCCTTTGCTAGTAGGTAGCTGCCTTAGCAATGGAAGACATGATATCCTGGATGCAAGAAGGTGGCCAAGTATGTTCTTTTAAGTTGGATCAAGAAACTTTTCTCAAAGTCCTGTTGCATCTACGTGATGGGGTTTCTTTACCTGTAATATCACTCCTGAACATTGGATTAGGTAGGAATCTTCGATGCCACAAATAGTACCAAGCAAAGGAGGAACATGTTGATGAAAATGGCTGAAGGAAGATGCAAGGTAGCATGCTCTGTGATCAGTGCATTATCTAAAATACTTGCTAAGAGCTACTGTGCTATTAACAGCTCATGTGCACTGCATTGTTGGACTGCCGATGGTATGTACAGGAAAAAAAAACTGTTGCTGAGTTCTTGATGAAGTTTTCATTCAACTTAATGGAGTCATAACCTTCTTATGCATAATCATTTATACGCTGAATAGAAATTTTCTTTGTCCTTTTTTTCTTCACTTAACTTCTTGAGGTTGGATTCCCACAGTTATTCTTGAAGGCATACTCTCCCTCTCTTTCCTTTTTTCGCTCCCATGTCGCCACATGGGGATGCAAAATGTGAATCCTATTAATTTGTTCTGACATAATATCCAATTTAGTCATTCTTTAAAAATGCAAATCCTTATTTTACGTTTGTTTCATTTTTCTGCTGATTATGATGCATCCAACTGTAGAGAAGGTTAGTAGTTTACCTTACTATGGCAAATCTTACAGTTTTATCTTAGATTGGTTTCATTTCACTAAGTAGCTGAACTAGCTTCCACCATAAATTGCCCAATGAATACCACTATATCTTGGTCATCTAATACACACACACGCACACAAAAAAAAGTCTTAAATACTCCACATTCTTTCCATGCTGTGAATTCTTAGTTGCAGACACTGTGATTAGGTAACTCCATTTAAGAGGTTGAATTCCATGTTTGAGATTCAATTTAAGATGTCATACAAAACAATGCCATTGATTCAAGTGTCGCCTTCAAACTGCAACTTCTCTTTCCATATTCTATCTTTTACTTGCAGATTATATTTCTTGAAACACTATGTAATGACGAAAGCATTATTGAGAGGAATATACGACTGAAAGTTCAGCAGAGCGCAGATTATGCTGAGGAGTAAGTGATTTTGCTGGATTTAGTGGTTCTTGATCGCTGGATATGCACTTGACATACTTATTATTGTTGCCCTGCAGGACAGATTTCGAAGCTGGATGCAGGGACTTCAGAAACCGACTGGAGAATTATGAAAAAGTTGTTACAAATGACTGCTTTTTATATTCGATTTTGGGTTCTGACTGCATAAGATGAGAATATTCTGCATTTGCTAACAGGTATATGAAACAGTGGAAGAAGGATCATACATCAAAATGATTGATATGGTCAGTGGATATGGTGGACAAATACAAGTATGTTTGAATACTATGCTTGTTGGTCCTCTTATGGAAACTAATACCTGTCTGTGGCAACTTTGCTGTTTCTGTTTAGAAACAGTATTTATGCTAAGGAAAGTGCTACACAGATAAATTAATCTGCATATTTCTTTAATTTTTAGTGATTGTAAGCATTTGTTCTGTGTGCATCTCTTTTGAGGTTAAGAAGATCTTCAGTTATTGATGTTTATTTAATGCATTTGAGAATGACATGAATCATTTAAGATCAAAGTCATGTTAGATTGTTCATGCTGGCTTGTGTTTAAAGTTGCTTTGCTATGGCTTGGTGGCATAGTTGATGCCCTTACACAATTCTTCCCTGCTCCAGCAGAATTATTGGTTGCAGTAGTCTAGTTCTCTTCTGAAGTCCGTATCAAAATGTCAGCACTTGTCATTAATTGGTTGTATTGGATTTTTTTTCCCCTATTTGTTGATCTATCTTGAGCCTTGGTGCAGGTGAATAATATCAGTGGCTACCTTCCTGGACGGATTGTTTTCTTTTTGGTATGTAGTGTTACAAGGAATTTGTAAACAGTACTTCCATACCATATTTTGTTTAGGGCTTCAGTTTCTTTATCTAGTTTGTGTCATTCTCTTCTTGTGCTTTGTTTTCCCCCGTCATGATAAAAGACTAATGCCTTAAGAAAGAAAGTGAGAACTACGGCAAGGATATTTAAATGTGCTCCTTAATAAAACCCTATAGGTGAACACTGGAGGAAATATGAAAGCAATAAAACAAGAATTCTAGGTTAACATTTTAGACTGGTTATAGCATTAGTGCTTTTAGTTGCAAATCCTTTTGTTTGTTTGAGAAATCAGAAAAATACATATTTCTGTTGCCTTGGATTTTTTGCTTGCTTTTTTGCCATATATTGATATTTTGTCTGAAACATGCTGCTGTTTAGAATGTTTGCATCTCATTCCAGCCAAATTCACCACTCAACAAAATATGAAAAATGCAGCACATCAGAAAACTGCTTGGTGTGCCTGACCTTCAAACCCCATGAATAAGAAACATGCCTTCCACATTTTATGGTCAAGTCACTGTTAACTATAACTATTGAAGAGCCCATGCCAGATTTCCCTGCAACAGATCAGTACAGAAAAGGTGTCCTTGATTGTCAATATGTTGGAGCACTTGAAATAAACATAAGGAGAGATCTTTATGTAGTCTTAGGGATCGGAACATATTATCCTCCCGAGATAAGATGATGTGGGAGTGTCATGCACACACATAATTGTCCTAAAGGACGAAGACCATGCAAATGCCTTACCTTAAGAAGATTTTTGGCCTGCTAGATGTCCTTACACTAGGCAAAAATATGACATGGTTATCATTTTCCTGGTCATTTTTCTAATTAGTTGCTTCTATCATTGTCTAATAACTGGATGCATGAAAAATATCACTCAGCTATCATAAATTGATTCTTTTGAATATTCGGTCCTACTCCTTGACCTAAACTGTGAGCTTTTACTGCTGCTGCAGGTGAATACACACCTCACTCCTCGACCTATATTGCTTACGAGGCATGGAGAGAGTCGAGACAATGTTAGAGGCAGAATTGGGGGTGATTCAGTTTTAAGGTCAAGCTACTTTATGAACTTTTTGTTTATGGTAGCATTTTATTTAGCTATTTCATGGAAATAACCTCTCTGCAACATGTGGATAAGATTGTGCATATGTTATCTTCCTAAAGCCCATGTGTAGAGCTTTATACACTAGGCCACCATTTTTCTTTGTTCTTGTGCATATCATTACCTGATCATATCATCAGCTTTTGTTTCTTGCAATCCATCATTTGGTTGCCTTGCTGGTGTAAAACCTCTCATTGATGCTGTTTCAATTCTATTTTATTTCAGTAATTGCACACTTCTTTACAATGCATAAAAACTGGAATTTGAAACTTTCTTTTTTTTTT
>JAOVVI020003061.1:0-19787 GCA_028571085.2 Nepenthes alata | reverse complement strand
TCTGTTTTTGAAATTATATGGAAATTGATTATTTTGAATTTTCTAATTGAATTTCGTAACATTTGTGTTGGACATTTCCTTGTAGGTGGAGTATTATGATGAAATTTGACAAAATCAAGTTGTTGTATATAGTATGATAATCTATGTGGAAGGAAAGTTGAGGAATTAAAAGGCCTGAATAAAACTTCAATTATGAAAAGATTTTTTTTTTCCAGTTTTTCTTGGTTCCTTTGGTTGTTTCGATGGCTATTTTTTGTGGATTTTATGCTCCTCCACTGAAGGTGGTTTGTTTTATTTCTATTTTTGGGGACCCTTTCATGCCAATTTCCCACCTTTATAGACTGAAGAAGAAAAGGCCAGGAAAAACTGCATAGTTCCTTTCAATGTCTGTGTTATATCAGTTTTCTGCTGCTGTCCATGTATTTTGATTCTCTGTGGTGAGTAACATATCTTTAGCAAGTTTCTTTTGTGTTTAAGGTAGTTATGTCTGTATGTTACGAAGCTCTCTCTACTATTGCTTGGATCCATGAAGATACCACATTATGAGAAATATAAGTTGATTTAAACTTCTCATTTGGTTTGCCTTCTAAGCTTTTCAAAGTGCTGCCTGCTACCTTCTTAAATATTGTTCCCCCTGTTATCTGTTATATTTAAAAGATCTGTTTTTTTTCTTGATGGAGCTGTGCTTTACTGAAGTGGGACTGCCATTTTTGGGATGCTTGATCGTGACTTTTTTGAGTTTTACTTGGCTCTTTGTTGTGTTAATGAGGACTCAACTTACATTTAAGTCATTTGACAGGGTGAATTTAAATTTTTTTAGCAGCTTCAGCATGCTATTTTGTTCTCGTTTTTTGTGATTTGTGTTAGGACTTGGTAATATTAACTCGTTGTACATGATCAGGTTAGGTTATCATTCAGGACTTCATTTTTCAAGTTGATTGAAGAAAGGGAAAGTCATCATTCAGCAATTTATCACTAGAATGGAACCAATAGACATCTCCTCTTCTTCTGATAGTATTTTTGATACAGATGACGACGAAGCAGAAATTGTTTCAACACCTGTTGGGACCTGGCTTCTTCCTCATGGGGCCTCTTCATCCGGCATAAATGCTACTAGGGTTGAAGGTTGGGGCTTGTAACTTGCAACCTCTTGTTTCTTTTTTTTTTTTTTTGTGGTTCTTTGTAAAGTTGGTCTCACTGCCATAAATTTAACTGGCAGGTAATGAGGGACAATCTGAAAAAGCTTCTTCCCCAAGAGCGCCTAGTAGCAATGAAAGGTCTTCTGATTCACATTCATTTCCAAGTTCTGGTGCTGATGGTCGGGTCTTAAATTCATTCATGCAACTGGACGATAATTCTCGATATTATCAGGAGAATGGCACCAATGGCCAGTTAAATGGTTCAAGCATTAATTGGAACACTACTAAAAGCAACAACTTGTCCAATACAGAATACGAAAGGCACTTGATTCCACAATCGGTCAAGAGGACCCTTCCATCTTCATTTCAGCCATCTGTACCACGTGGTAAGCTCAACAATTCTAGAGACAATGAAGGCAGCAGTCGTCATGACATTGGAAGGTCTTATCATTTGGCAGGTCCTAGTGGACTGACCAGCAAAAACTATGTGAATGACAATGTCAAGAGAGGCAATGGTGATGTCATTTTGTTAGATAACAATGGAAGTAGGACCCTTCCTCCTTCGTTGATGCGTGGAAGACCTGCTCCCACACAGTATAATAGTTCATCTGATTCTCTCCGTTTTGGAATTGGGGAAGAAAGGATTGCAGGGCATGATGAAAGATTGATTTATCAGGCTGCATTGCAGGTACTTTTCTTATTGTATGGCTGGACATACTGGAATAGTAACTTCCTATTTTCTTTCATGAGGTAGATCAATCCATTTCATAAACATTCATGAAAATCTATTAAGTGCTAGCTGGATGGGTTTCCACGAGCAGGTGGCTGTAGTTGTTTCTTTCTGGGGAGGGGCTTTATTATGTGATTCTTATCTGAAAATTGTTATATATTCCTCGGAGTACTGAAGATGTTTTCAAGGCACCCAACTTTCCTCTTGCCTAGAAGGCTGGCCATCCCTTCAAGTATTACAAATGATATCCTGTTCCAATGCATATTAAGTGTCTAAACTTTTTCCCGGCCACCATTTGCGGTATTAAGTCCGTCATCCTTCACTGGATAGTAGCCACTCAGCACCCAGCCTTGCAGAGACCCTAGGCTGTCCTTGTGACATGCCCTAGAGCCTATCCTTCATCACAGGGTAGCTTACTTAAGTGATATCTAGCACTTGACGGACTACAACAATCCCAAGCGTGGTGAGGAGTTGAACCCCACGCTTTTCCCTTTAGAGGATTTTAGTCATTTTGTGGATTTCTAGGAGTAAACATCGAAGTTCCACAACTATTACGATGACTTATTTTTATTTAGCGATCAAGCACTGAGATTTGACTTTGTCGCGATTAATGTTCCCACTTAGGACTCACTTCAATCTCTGGATACTCAAGAAATATGTAGTTGACCCAGGAAAACTCATTCATTCCGCATCACCATGGGAATCAGTAGTGGTGTCAGTGCACACTGACAGTGGCAAGACCCATGCTGACAAACCTCAGTATAGTCACCCATATCACCACAACGTCAAAGCAATGTTTGTTGAGTCACAAGCACACCTCTGAGTGCTCATTCAGAGACCTACACCATGAGCAACTTTGTGGTGTCCCAGCTCGTCGACACCGTGGCTTGTGGATCAGGACACATCTCATGTTTGTAAGTCTGTCACCGTTAATGCCTGGTGGCCATTTTGTATTATTTAACCGAGAGAGTTCAAAGCGTGAAGTTACTTAAATTGGTGTATAACTCCCATCTGCAACTGTCATCATGCCCTTAGATGCTATCTGAGCACCATTGAAAATTATTAGTGAGTACTAGGAATCACAATAAACTCCCAAGGTTCCTTTCTGATGTTCAATTTTCTGTGCTAATCAGCCATCCCATACCACTCCATCTGAGATGCTGATGAACAGTGAAAAATACCTGCTCAAGTTGCTTTTATCCTATATGTTTCCTTCTTCCATTTTAATTTTCTTAAGAGCTGCTAGAGCCATTTAAATTATTTAGTTCATAGAGTTTTCCTAAACCTTCCCATTATTAAAACAAGCATCAAATTAATGTTCATCTTAATTTATCAAGGGCTTCCCTAATCTTTTTACTAGCATCAATGGTTCTTCAAAGTAGAAATGCTTTTACTTCTGCTGCAACCTGTCAAAGGACACACTCGAGTTGTTATTCATTTGATCCATTTCCCGTAATTTTTAGTTAAAGTCTTGGATCAAATTCATTTATGAAAATTCCCCTTTTGCATTTAGAAAATAAAAAAAAAATACATTATCATTTATTGAAAGGGAAAAGGACATGAAAGTAAAACTACCAAGTTCTTGTTAGCTATCAAAAGGAACTAACAAATAATACAGATGAGAATTTTTCTTTAGTGAATGTTTTCATTGCATTGTTGATGACAACTGAACTTAGTAATAAATTAAATCTTCTCTATATTTGCAATAAATTGTTCCTTTTTTTTTAATGATTATATGCAGGACCTTAGTCAGCCAAAAACTGAACTCAATCTACCTGATGGTCTTCTTGCAGTCCCTCTTTTGAGGCACCAGGTTTTATTAATTTAATTTATCTATATCTATCTTTTTAGAGTCACTAAGTTCTGATTTTATAGCTTTTGGATTTCTTTGTTCGTCTATGTGACTGTCTTCTAGGGTTTTCTAAGTACAGAAAACTGATTATTATCTAAAGCTTGAATTTGTGTGTTCTAGAAAATTGCGCTGGCATGGATGCTGCAAAAGGAAACGAAAAGTGTTCATTGTTTGGGTGGAATTCTAGCTGATGATCAGGTCAATCTGAGGAGTCCAATGTGCACACAGTCTCACATACACATACACATTGTGTACATTAAAGTCCGTATGCGATTGTCTATCTAATGCGTTGTGTGGTTTTCACAGGGCCTGGGTAAGACTATCTCAATGATTGCCCTCATACTGATGCAAAAGTTCTTGCAGTTGAAATCTAAATCAGAAGATCAGTCCAACTCCAATCTCAAGGCTGAAGCATTGAATTTGGATGATGACGATGATGGTGGCTGTGTTAATGTGGAAAATGTCAGGCAAATTGGGGATTCTGTAGTAAAATGTAGTCTGGAAGCAAGTTCTTCACAGCGGGCATTTCATGGGAAGAGACCAGCTGCTGGTACATTAGTTATATGTCCAGCAACTGTTCTGAGACAGTGGGCCAGAGAATTGGGTGACAAAGCTGGTGAAGAAGCAAAACTCGCTACTCTGGTGTATCATGGAGGCAATAGGACAAAAGATCCTTCTGAACTGGCCAGATTTGATGTGGTGCTCACAACTTATTCAATAGTTGCCAATGAGGTTCCGAAGCAACCTTTGATCAACGATGATGATGTTGAGCAAAAAGTTGCAGAGTATGGACTATCTTCTGAATTTTCGATTAACAGGAAGAGGAAAATTCCATCTAATAATTCTAAAAGGCGAAAGAAAGGCAGGAAAGGAATTGATAGTTGTGCAATTGATAGTGATAGTGGTCCACTTGCCAGAGTGGCTTGGCTCAGGGTAGTACTGGATGAAGCACAAACGATAAAAAACCACAGAACACAAGTGGCTAGAGCCTGCTGTGGGCTACGAGCAAAGAGGAGATGGTGCCTGTCTGGAACACCTATACAAAATGCCATTGATGAATTATACAGTTATTTTAGGTTTCTGAAATATGAGCCCTATAGTGCATACAAAGCATTTTGTGAAGGAGTAAAAATCCCAATATCAAGGGATCCAGTGCGTGGTTTCATGAAGCTTCAAGCCATTCTAAGAGCTGTAATGCTGCGTCGTACAAAAGGTTGGCTACTTCTCTACATAATCACGTAGTATTATGCATTCATCTGTAATTCGAAGATCATGTTGGGTGTATAAATTTTCTGTCCATGTGAGCTATGATTTGCTTGCTGTCTGCATAATCTTGAGCTTATTTGCTATAAAAAGTCTGATATGTATCTATAGTCTAAACTCTAATATCTAAGAAACTATAAACAAAACAATTTAATTGATAAAAGAAAGAGGTAGGAAAGAGCCCTTGTCTCTTTTATCATTTGAATTCCTTCTAAAATTGAAATACGTTGAAAACGCCTTTCCATTCTAAATTATAAAATGAGAAAAAGGAACATTATCTTTTCTGGAACTTGGATTGCTTTGGTATGTAAAACAACATTGGAAATAAAACTTGGGCATGAGCAAGGAACGTAAATAACTAAGTATCATCGTGTTGTAGAACAATACTATGACTAGGAGAGTTGCTGTTCTTGGTCTTGTTTCTTTTTCAAACTGGGTGGTGAGCTTACAGAACCTATGATTTATGTTAGGGAAAGTAACAAATGGTGGTTAAATTGCTCTATCTTCTTACATATTAGGTTGGAACATTGAATATAGTGGTTCAAGTTGGTTTTGTTCCATAATTCTGATGATGAATCTCAATTTCCGTTTCCTGGAAGGTGCCAGGGTTATAGCAACTCTGATTATGAGTAGCTGATAAATAATAAAGATGAGAGAAAATGATAGAATGTGAATCTTCATCTTGGCAGGGACTTATAAAAAGGGCTCTTAATAATTTGTTTAATGAATTGATGAAGAGTAAGTATGAATTAAATATAAAGGACTCCATGGGTACATTTGCTCAGACCTCAGTAGCACTCTTTGCTTTGGTGTCCATGTTTTTTGATCAATCGTACTTAGAAAAGGAGAAGCTTAAACACCCTCTCTACGACATTATTCTCAACTAGGGAACTAGTGCTTCTTTCTATTCTACTGAAGTCACATATTATCACAGAAACCAAGGTTCATGGGAAAAAGTGAAAAAATTGACTCTTTTGACATTTATTGGCGGTAGGTTTCATCTTCTCCAATGTGTGGTGTGTAGGCTTGTTTTTTTCTACTTCCTGCTTATTTCAGTTCAGCTTTTTTATTGATAATTTGGATAGGCTTTGATGAAAAACTAGTCAATGTGTTAAGAGTTCATTCTGTTTGATGTATTTACTACATTAGTGATCAATTCTTGAACCTTACAACTTGTATTACTACTCAAGAGATGATCCGATATCAAATCCCATAGCTTGTTTCGCAATCACTCCAAAGGATGGTCACTGATCATCATTAGTTGTTTTGGTACAGAGACTGTAATTTATGGGCAGCCTATTATTAGTCTACCACCTAAAGTTGTGGATTTGAAAAAAGTAACCTTCACTGCTGAGGAGTGGGCCTTCTATCTCAAACTGGAAGCAGACTCAAAGACAAGGTTCAAGGTGTTTTTCTCGTTTTGTTTTATATGTTATAGTAAGTTTTTATTGCTTTTTTGTATTATAGTGTTATAATGTCGACTGTCATATTGTTTCTTTCAAGTTGCGCTGGCTGGAATGCCATTGCTAATAGCTTCATACTTCAACTGGAGGCAAAGCTGGGGTATGAATGCAACTGTTTTCTTGATATAAAAAAAAGACGTGAGCGATTCTTTTTCTATGGGGAGCTTTTCTTTTCTTTTCCATAAAGAACTCTGTTTGATGCAAGTTGCTGGACTTGTTGGAGCAACATCAATGTGCTGTATTTGTTGTTTAAATCAAATTCTCTTACAAGTGCCACTGTAACTTATGTTTGACATTGTCTTGAATGCTGACATTGTAATTTAATGGGATGTATGTTTCTTGAAACATGGCTATTTTGTCTGCTCTTTTGTGGATTATTTACACATATTAGGAAGTAAAATCATCCCATTATTATCAGGTTCCAGGAGAAGCTCGGTGCATGGAAAAACCAATATACACACAGAGGAGGGGGAATATTCTTATTAAGTGCTCATTGAATGCTATGGCTTCATAGATATTTTTATCTCTTTTCCCATTCTAGCTATGAATAGGATAGTTTTCTAAGCCTCTCTTATTCATCGGCTGTGGGAGGTGTTGAAGTTTCACTTGGTGAAACAGGTTATTGTGGACTGTCCCACGGAGTTGAATTCTGTGGAAGTCTTTGATAACACCTTACTTGGCAAGTAGATTTGGAGTTTTCTTATAGAGAAGGATTGGTTTTGGATTAACATCATTGCTGCAATTTGTGCCACATATCCACTGGAACCCTCCTTCTAGGAAGGTTTATGGATCAGTTTTTGGAGAAACATACAGAAGATTGAATCGCTAACATAGTTGACTTGGAGAAAAATGTTGAATGCTGGTGTGATTCGTTGTTCACAGAGCAGGCTTAGGAAGTGTGGTACCTAACCTATTTATTCGTATGGTGGAATAAAAATGGTGGCTGATCAGTAGCAGGTAACAGATTGAGAGAAAAGTATGTAGTCTCAGTAGTCTGAGTTACACTGAAGATCCTATTTAGAAATTGCTGTAAATATTCTCTTTTCAGTAGGATGCAATTACTTGAAAATTTGAGAAATCTTGGGTTTTCTTTTAGGCTCTCTGTACTTGGAGATGGTTTCAGAGGACTCAGTCTTTTCTTTGTGAGAGAAGTGGTCATCAAGGTTCCCATAGAGTTTCATTTCTTGCTTGGGGCTTTGGGGATGTGCCTCACAAATGATAATGCACAATCTTGTTAACAGATTTTTATGTGCAAATGCCAATCTAAATAACTGTTTGCAGTGTTTTTATACTATCAAGTTGCAAAGTATCTTCTCCTTTGCTTAGTGGCAATGAGTATTTTCTGGATGCAATTTGGTTCTTTTTGTAATGAGGTTATTAAAAGGAAATGGAAGAATTCTTCCTGGAGAAGCATTCCTCTGGAGATTTCACATACTATTTTGAAGGAAATAATGGATAGGGCTTTTGATGTACTAACTGGCACTTGTCTTCAATGTAGCTCAGCATTTTTGTTTTTCTAACCACACCATGGGCTTGCTGGAATACTACCTTTTGCAAGTAGAAGGACCTTGGTGGATAGGATAGTTGCCTTCTTGCTCACCTCTGTTCATTGTTCTTGATCTTAGGTGTCAAAATCTGATTTTGATTTTGTTTAATCCCTGATGCATATCTTGGATGCCAACTTGGCATCTTTTGAATAAAATTATGCCTTTCTTACCAATAAAATTGTGGTATTTAAAAGTGCCCCCTAAATCCTGTAAATCTATTCACTGGCCACGGCTGTGCCAAAGGCTGGGAAATTTTGAACGCTGCATGCAAACCTACCCAAATTTAGGGCATGATGAACCACTCAAGCATATGAGCTCAGGAGTGAGGTCAGTGACATGAAACAGGGTGATATGACCGTGAATCATTATTTGCTGAATTTGGTGTGGCAACAGTTGGAGTATTAACTTCCAAGCTAATTGTCCACGTGGTATTGCAAAATTTCAATTTGTTAATCAGGAAGACACGAACAGGGACTTGGCTTTCCAGATTGACTTAAATACATCAGTACATTGGAGCTAGTGATCTATGCAATATCCAATATACTTCTTGAGACCAACACAGAACTGGTGCAGCTGGAAGAGATGAGGGATGCTACGTGCACCACTCTAGCCAAGACACTTCAGCTCTAACAGCTAAGCCTCTTTGAAAAGAACTCTAGGGAAGTTAAAAAAAATTGAGTATGCCACAAACTAAGATAAAATCAAGTGTGATTTTTCTGAGCAGCCTGAACATACCGGGGAGACTTACTAGAAGTTTCTTGATTGTGCTATAAGGGTTTGAGAGGTTCCAAAGTGGTCTGATGGGTGATGACAAACCTAAGCTATCCCTCTGGGCCCTACCATGGCAACTTATTCATCTTCACACATTTTCATTAATAAATGCTCTCACTGTACCATCCCTTCTCCAATCAATTCTACTGCTTGATTAATAGTTTCTAGTGCTTCAAATCATGATTGGTGCTTTAAATCAGTTTTCATCACCTGTACCAACTTTAGGAAGAGAAAAAGTTTGGTTAGAAATTGTTCCTGCTATATTTGGGGAATTCTATATACTTTGTGCACCAAATTTAAGGACCTTGTTAGCATTGCTTTGAAACTGCTTATGGAGGATGCCATAGATTAGATTTTCTCCAAAAAAATCCGAAAACGTTGATTGAGATTCTCTATAAGTTGCTGTCCTTTATTTTTTAACAAATTTTAGTCTAGGCTTTTTTTTTTACAAAAACATTGTAAAAGAACTTTTGTCAGAAGCTACAAATTGTAACATTTCCCAAAAGTTCTTTTTCAAAATCAGAAGCAAAGACCCCTAATCTAGTCACATGTTCCCCAATTTCCTCCTAACCTTTAGTCCATTGCCAAAGTAAAATTTTTCCTTCACCTAGTACTGCCCATGCATTTAAGGCATGGAAGGTGATTGCAATCAAGATATAAGGTGGCTTTCCTCATGCTAGTTCAAGACAGTTATCTATGCAAGTCCAAAATTCTAAAAGAGTTCCTATGGATATACATGACATCAATGTTTTTGACACCCTCAAATTTTTTGGTGAGTGTAAAAAAGAATAAGCGAAGGAAACCTTGTCTTTACTATTTCCAGTTGTGTGAATTGCATGCACTAATATGTGGCACATGGGAGTTATCTAAGCATACTCATGTCTTCTATCAAGTTAACAATTCAAGGAGCAGAACCCCTTTTGTTATGGTTTATTCTGTTGGGATCCTAATCAATTGTTCAGTTTTTCTGTTAGGCATGGTTTGCTCCCTCTATCAATTGTTAATTGAAAAACCTGGGTACTTGTAAATGCATAGGGAAAGTGAATTCTTCACATGTTTTGGCATGCCAACAAAATGGTATGTACTCGGTTGCTAAACTTGGTGCTAATGGTTCTGAGTACATTGATGACGCTTGTGCTTTTCAGGACCATCTTGTCAAGCACAAAATTATCTCCTCTTTGACGTCTCTTCGTCTGCAAAGAATTCTCAATGTGAAAACACGTGTTGATACTCTAACACAACAGAGTTGCTGAAGGAAGAATCATTATCTTTTGGAGAGAGGTCACATTCGATTACTATGAATTCACTTAAGATGGATTGAGGTGATATAGTTATTGCAGTCACATCTGATTAACAAGATGCCTTCATAAACACAATTTTCATAGACTAGTGGGTAGTGTCACTTCTTAGTAAATCCCTCATGTAGCTTTTTTAAATTATGTGTGAAAACTGGTATTTGGTATCCCACATTGCCTGGGGAAGGAGAGCAAATGTGTCGTGTAGTACGGTTTAGACATCTTTATAATAACAGGCCTTTTCCAGGTGAAGCCTAGGAAGAATAAAACCTTACCTAAAGCCCAAAGAGACAATTGTAGCCGAAACTGTGTGGATGTGAGCTTGGCTAGTTGTGAGCCGTACCACATACGTCGAGGATGTCGTTCTTTAAGCAAGATAGAGTGTGTGAGTTGGTTTCTGGGTTCCTACATGGCCTAGGGAAAAATGAACATGTCTTATAGGAAGATTTAGATATCTCTATAATAACAGGTCTTTTCTTGGGGAAGATGGGAAGAATAAAACCGTACAGGTACAAGCCTATGCATGCGGTTCAAATTGGATAACGTGTTATTATGTGGACTCGGATCTCTACAATATGGGTGAGTTTTCTATATGTATGAATGCTATAGAACTTTGTGTAAGTTTGCCCTTTGAGCCTTAGAGTGTATCTTCAACGGTTATTATGCTACTCGAAAATGTTACAATTGTTATCATCCTCTTACTAGGAGCATGGGAAAGTAATTTTTAGCTTGGATATCACCTTTCGTGAATGATTCCATAGTAAGTCTTTACTAGTGTCAATTTTCAAAGAGAAGTACACAGTAGGGAAGAGATATATCAAAATGTAACTTGACACCTTCCAAGTGAAAGTTGGGTATCCTTCAGAATTTGGAGAATGTAGACGAGGAGGAGGAGACATGCTTAAAATCCATGAAGGGAGGAGTTGAAGGTTTACCTGGTGGAAGAATATGGCGAATGTTATTGTAGGTACCCTGTCATTACCAATAATCTTCATTGAATCTAGCTCCTTTATTTTCTCTGCCATCTCCTAGTGAAGTTCAATGGACTCCCTAAGATTTTTCATGCAATGAAAAAACTCCTATTCATGGTCTTGATATACCTATTCCTTTATGGGAAGTTTCAGGTCTTCTACTATGCGTCCCATATTTAATTTTTTTTCCCTATTACCCTATCATTGTCATGCAGGGTTTTTGTATCGTGCTTGAATTTTCTGTCCATCCCACTAAATTGGAGCAATGCTCTTGCTGATTCTCAATGGAATACACCCATGTTGAGGAAATAAAGTCCTTGGCAAAGGATGAAACCTGAAATCTGTTGAACTTATTAGTTTTATTCCAATAGAGCTATTAGTTGTGAGCAGTGTTGATGGCAATTAGTGCATGTAATCATGGTTGTGGCCGTGGTGTCATGGTGCTGGCTGCTGTGGACTTTACATAGCTGTTATGTCTGTTGCAGAGGTGAAAAAAAAACATATTATAATAAATTTTATGATCCCTTTTCATATTATATTTTTAACAAATATTGTTAAAGCTGTTTCTCAGTTTGTAATTGGTGTAGGATTGTAAATCTTTCTTGTTTAATATTTTGACAATCTCAAGGGTGAAAATGCTGTATGAATCTAAAAGTGAAGATTGAAATGTTTCTATCTATGCTTAAAAGAGTATATCCAGCAACAAAAGAATCAGAAATGATAATAACTAATTCAGATAGATTGTTTATCTAACATGTATAGAATATGAAACCAAATATACCTGCAATCAGTTACAGAATAAAAAAAGAAAACAAAATAGAAGCTTTTCCCCTGGTTTTTGGGAAGTCTTTGCTGAGATTTGGGAGATACTCCAAAACAAATTCTAGTCAATATAAATATATTGGGCAACTAATTTTTCTCACTTTGTCAAAATGAGCTAAAATATACTAACATGAAAGTACTCATCATCGAGCCTCTTCGTAGCTGTTATGTAACTGGTTGTGATGGCCACTACAGTCATAGTTGTTGCATAAGTGTATTGGATGTCCCTGATATGTTACAAAATTGTGTGATGGTATTAAGCCTATTCAATTCCATATATTTGGGGCAAAGCAGTTCACCAAGGCATATGGCACATACTGTCAACAAAGATTTGCACCATTGTCAAGATGAATGCTATTATAGTATTACGATGTGCAGCTGTTTTTGGTTGGAACTTCAGCGAGTAAATGTAAAAATATGCATTTTCTTTAATGTGGATTTTGAAGAGGTGTATGGAGGCTGCTGAGATTCCTCTGGGCTCTGTTTGCCAGGAGGCCACTAATATGGTGAGGCTGATTGAAGATGGCTTTGAATGGACTGATATAGTCCGTCAGCGCAATCTAGCAAAAAAACATGTAAAAAAATCCCCTACAACATGGTTTGAATTTGATCAATTCAATAAGACAGATCTAGCATGTGGATAGAAGCAACAGTCTGCAACTAAACAATGTTTACAAGGAGGTAAGGTGACAAGATTACCGCTACTTATATTAAGCCCAGAAGTTAGAATTAAAAGTCCTGGGACAACCTCAAGAATCAACTCTGTGCTAGCTGTTGATTTTTCCTCTAGTTTTCATTTCTATATCTCCTGTGACCTGTCCTTCCAATGTTTTTGTCCTCCATGTTTTGAAAATGCAATGGTAAGCATCAGCTACGCAAAACTAAAGTTCATGCAGGATCTAAGATGTCCCTGAACATAATATTGCTGGGTTCAAGCTTTTTCCATGCAAATGTTAAGCTAGGTTTGAATATTCCAAGGAAGCTCATCTTCACCCTTGTCTATGAATCAATGAAGTGTGCCTATCACCTGTCTTTGAAATTTAAGATGGCAACTGGCTTGCTTTCTTTCTACAAACAGGACATGGTCCCACCTTGAAATGTTATTTTCAAAAAAATAGGACACAACAGGTTATCTAAAATTGATAGTTTTTAATAGGTGTAGAAATATAATTTGATTGAACAAACAATATATTGCCTAAAAATTGCAATTACTGCTTCACTTATAAAATCTGTAATTTCCGAAGATATTTAGTCATAAGCAAAGTTTCTAAACAAGCAATTTACTAAAGAAAAAATAGATCAGATCATTTAGAAAAACAGTAGTCGCTGTTCCACAAAAAAAAAAGAAAAAAAAAAGAACAAAAGAGAAGAACAGAAAAAATAAGAGAACCAAAAACAAATACATAATAGGGGTTTAATTGTTCACAATAGAATAAATCAATAAAGTAAGGAACCAATATACCAAACAATAGACTATATAATTCATTAAAGGGAGAGTTAGGGTGTAAGATAGGGTTTAAAGCCCCCTTCTAGCTAGAGAGAGAACATGTGATCTTGGGAAAAAAAACAACCAATCATAGGGAAGTATTCAAACAAAAGAGAACAAAAACAGAGCTTGAGTTCCATTTAGAGTATGTGGGGAAATAAATTTACCATAAGAAAACAAATACAGAGCTACATTAATGCTGAATCTCTATCACCAGTCATCTCTGCAAGCTCACCTCACTATTAGTCCCTTTTTTCTGCTAGGTTCCTCTTTCTTTTCAGTTGATTGTGAATGGAAAGTAGTTGTGTTCATTTCTCTCATATTTAACTTATGTTTTGATTGTTTTTGCTAGTTACAAAGTATCACTAGTGTTTGTTTAATCTATGCCATTTTTATTCTTTTAAAATGTAAAACTATCCCAAATGTGTTCCAGTTATGTCCTTGATGTGTCCAATTTTTTCTCAGTCTATCCGAATTAAGAAAACTAAAATATTCTACCACTCAGATATTCGTAACATACATCGTTGTCCAATACGTGTTAGACATTGACACGTGTTATACACCACCCTGGAGGAGGTGTCTGTTTTTCCTAGCTTTCTTTGCTTGAATAGATCCTGCAAGCGTGTGAGGATGTTAACTCTCTTGCTCTAATGTTTGATTGTTCTATGGTAAAACATCCTCTTGTCCATGCTTTATGCTTTGTTGTGGATTCTGAGATAGGATCCTTATGTTGCAGGAATATGCTGCTGCTGGTACAGTAAATCAGAACTATGCAAACATTCTATTGATGCTTTTGCGACTTCGCCAGGCTTGTGACCACCCACTTCTTGTCAAGGGATTTGATTCTGGTTCTTCCAGAACAACATCTTCGCAGATGGCAAAGCAACTTCCCAGGAGTATATTGATTGGGTTGTTACATCTCTTGGAGACGTCTTCAGCCATCTGTTGCATTTGCAGTGTATGTTATTTTTGAAGCTATTTTTCTCGTGTTTTTATATTGACTAACAGTTGTCTTTATGGAATTTTGATTGGGACCCTCGGTTGACCAACTGTATATAATATGTTTGTTATCGACAACCTTTGTTATATATATTTGAAAGATTCTAGATCTAGTGTGCGTACTGTTGAGCACCACAATTTGAAATTTCCATTTGCGGTTAAGTTGTTTTTTTCCTGGTGCTTCTTCAGCACCAAGTATTTGATAATAAACCTTAACTGTGCAAAGTGGAAAATCTAGTGTACATTATGCTGTTATATGAGAAACCAGCGAGTTTGGTGTGTAGTTCTGGTGCACTGAATTTTAAGTGAATTTGGGTTCAAGATTGAAAACTTCATTGACATATATTTTCAGAAAACTAATTTGGTATTATTATTTTTCTGATTACATTTGCATGAAAGGGAAAAATAATCTCATTCTTTGTCCATTCCCATGGTTCCACATCATATATGGGGCATGATTGTTACTTGCATAACTTGGAGGGGAAAGGCTATTTGAAATGTAATAGGTTTTGTTGCTTTTTGTAATACAAGGATGAAAATGTCCTGATTTTACTTGTATTTTGCACTGCCCTCATCAACCTCCCTGCTCCCCTTCCTAGCAAAAAATTGAAAATAAAAAGAAAAAAAATTATTTTTCCATGGTGAAGAATAGGTAGCCTGTGATTGGTAAATTCACTTGTTCATTTTTGTCCCTGACGCTTCTGCAGGACCCTCCTGAGGATGCCAGTGTCACCATATGTGGTCATGTCTTTTGCTATCAGTGTGTGTCAGATTACCTGACTGGTGATGAAAATACATGTCCAGCTTCGAGATGCAAGGAGCAGCTCAGTCCTGATGCTGTCTTCTCAAAATCTACTTTAAGTAGCTGTCTTTCTGACGAGAATAACACCACTCTGTCACATGATGATCAATGTGATAAGACTTCGATAATCATGAAGAATGAATATATCTCTTCAAAAATTAGAGCAGCACTTGAGATATTGCAGACAAATTGTAAATTAAATAGTCCATGTATAGAGCTAGACGATTCAGCTGACTGCAATGGAGGTATTGTAGAGACCAGCACACAGAACGGTGATTTTATTATACGTGGGAGGAAACTCACAACAGTTTATTCCTCCTCAGACCTACCAATAAAAACAATTGTTTTCTCCCAGTGGACTCGTATGTTGGACTTATGTGAGATTTCATTGAATGAGTCTTGCATTCAGTATAGGAGGCTTGATGGGACTATGTCTTTAGTTGCAAGAGACAGGGCTGTCAGAGAATTCAACACTGATCCTGAGGTTAGATTCCTACCTCCTCAATAAGTGATACCAATGTCCAAGTGTGTGCGCCTGAAACTCTAGTGCTTGACTTTTCTTAACAGATGCAAAATTATGAAATTTATGTACTAATTTCCTCTGATTATATGAAAAATTATAGCCAATTCATTCTTTTCCATAGGTCATTGGCCTTCCGCAGGGTGTTTCCTACTCACTTCAGTAGTTGCTGCAATATCTCTTTGTGCCAGCACTCATTTTCAGTACGGCCTCTATGATCATTTTCTATTGCAAATGGTAATTGGACACACTTTGTTGCAGGTCACTGTTATGTTGATGTCACTAAAGGCCGGAAATCTTGGTTTGAACATGGTTGCGGCTTGCCATGTTATTCTTTTGGATCTTTGGTGGAATCCAACTACAGAAGACCAGGCTGTTGACCGAGCACATCGAATTGGACAGACTCGCCCTGTAACTGTATCACGGCTTACTGTAAGTGGTACTGTGGAGGACCGTATATTATCTCTTCAGGTAATGTTTGCATTTGCACTGCATTTAGTTTTTGTAAGTGATTAAAAATTTGATTGCAAAGGGAACTATTATTGTTGCATGTATGAAATCAAGCATGCTGAAATTCACAATGTAAGGGTAAAGAACTCAAAAAATATGGCCTATTTACAAGGATTATAGTTTATTTTGACAAATTTTACAACCTCAATACAACTGTCACTGAACATTTCTTTATCGTAAAACTTTAATTCATTGCATTGTAATATCATCTAGTACTACTTTATTGATTTTCATTGAACTATATTAAACTGTTAGGGAGATCAATTTTGTGCAAGCAAGACACATGAGAGAAAGCTGACTATAGTTTAAAATTGAGCTGCATAAAAGCTCTATGTGTGGTTCAGGGATGAGCTAGACTAAAGTCCAAATGGCCACCTCCTCTTTTTCTTTCTTTTTCTCTCTTTTGGGAGGTAATAGGGGTGGAATGTTGGTGAGCATGAGGGAAAGATGGCAAAAAACAATTGCATGGTTTGGCCATCTGGAAACAAATTGGTGAGCTCCCATGTGGGGATAGAAAACCTACCGAGGTTGAGATTTTGAGAAATGTGATTTGCTCTGTATAGATGGGTGATCTTGTTGAATCTGCACACTAAACAAATGTGGTGAGGGTATGATTGAATATTAAATGATATTGTTGTTCTGACTTTTTTGGAATACTTGAATGGCTGATATTTTGTGTATATTGCTCACCCTCTCCTCTCCCCAACCCCACCTGCAGGGTGCATGCAGGAGTGCGAGTATTTGTGTTTTCTTGATGAAATTGCTTGTTTCACTTGATATTGAAAGAATTATTAATCTTGTGATGCTAGAAGCTACAGAAAAGGAATTGTCCAAGTCCAACAGTTATTGATTTCCTTGGCGGAGGTTCATGCTGTTACTTGTGAGGTTGTCAGGTTTTCTGGTATTTCTGCTGAGTGCTTGAAACGTTAATGTTGTGGAGTACTTTTTTTGTTGTTTTTTTTCTTTTTTTTTGGGGTGGGGACCATTTTTGGTCTTTGAAATCATAAAAAATAATAAAATTTGCCTCTGGAACATGCTGTTGGTGCAAATTGCTGAGCAACCTTGAGCATGGCAACCAAATAGGTGGCATCAATGTCATACTTGGCAACAACTAGGTGTCAATGCGGGTTTAATAATCAGGTGACTGTCAAGTGAGTGTCAACTACCTATGTCTTCTTAGGGGCTCCTAGCTGAAAGTTGAATTTAAGGACAGTGTAAGTTGCACTACACTGAAGTGAATTAAGCTCCAAGACCTATAGAGATCCTGTGTAAACCCTTTTTTTTTTTTGGTTATGTAGAAGCTTCCAGATTTTGGGGCATCTGCAACATATTTCATAAAAAATGTAAGACTAAAGACATCAATGAAGACCAAGTTAGTGGAAGTTGCTGTTCAGATGCCCTGAAATTAAGCATGGTAGTGAGTTAATTTTAGTGCTTGCTGAAATGCCAGTGTTAAGATTCAGATGATGCAGGATTCTGTTCTATATTTTTAATTTGTCTTCCAATCTCTTTCTATCCCACTGTCTGGTTCTGCTTGTTTCAGCATTTCATGTGAATGCTTTAGCTTCCTTGAGATAAGTTGATATCCAATATATAGCAGTATAAAAATCATTTATTTTGAACCAATAAAACTGTGGTATGACTTTATAGTTCCTCATATGAAACAATATACCTTTTCCATGCACTAGATGCTGTTTTCTCATCTGTTGGGCTGAAGAAGAAATCGGATGTCAAATTTTGTATGGTCAGTAAAGGTTTTTTATTATCTGCTTGAAAGATCTCTCTCTCTCTCTCCCTCTCCCTCCGTGCATGTGTGTGTGTGGGGCGCCTCCTTGGGGCTTATCTGAGGCTCTTTCACCAGTCTCTCTGTGTTTTCCGGTAATTTCTGGAGCAACCCATTTGTGTCCAGAGCTAGTTCATCTTGTGGTGGTTCTGGTGCTGGTTAATGCCATGGTATTTCCTGTCGCTGCTGCTGCCATTTTGTACAGCAGCCTTCTTTTTTTGCGGTAGTTGCTAATTATAGATGAGGCTTTGTTTGATTTTTCTAGGAGTTGTGGCTTCAATTGGTTTTCTTGTTAATTGCTGGCGGATCTCCTTTTTCGTACCCTTTCATTATTCAGGCTTGTTCTTCTGCGGAGATAGCTTCGATTTCTCTTTGTGCCCTTCAGCGAGTTCCTTTCGAAGCTGTCATTCATGGAGGCAAGGTGACCTCGGTCCTGGCTATTTATGGGGGGCTGAAGGCCCTCCATGCTTGAGGCTTCATGGTGATTGGGAAGACATTATTTGCTGTGGGGTTTTATTCCTTGTGTTTTATGACTTGTTTGATTGGTTTAAGTTTTTAAACATTGTTTCTGCAATTAAAATACTTCACTCTTCTGATGGATGAAAAAAAATAGAGATTCTCCATTGATTAATTTCAAGTATATGCAGGAAGAAAAGAGGAAGATGGTTGCAGCTGCATTTGGGGAAGAACACAGCGGCAGTTCTGGGAGTCGTCTCACTGTTGGGGATCTCAAGTACCTATTCAATATTACTAACTGAAGGCAGCCTCTCAGTCGTGCTGCCATTTGTTTCTTTGATCTTCATACTATATTAAGCAAACAAAAGGTTTGGGCAGAGTCAGGTTCACGGTGCTCATGGTTGCAGCTGCTACAATCGGGCAACACGTTAATCTTGGCGTGTTATATATATAAGGTATTTTTTTGGCCCCTCAACATGAAGGAGAATTTTGTAGCCACCCCAGCGCAGGGATCCTAAGCCAAGTGCATTTGTAAATATTAGGAAGCTAACTTTGGCCGAAGAACAGAGACTAACAGTAATTTAACTGTTCATCATCATTTGTCAATATTTACATACTGTACCTGTTGTGTGTATTGTTATCTTATGGCATTTCCTCCATAATTATAATTATGCCTGGGTTCGTTTTGTTATCTTTTTAATATTAAGGAAATATTTGAGAAAATAGATTCATACAGCCGACTCTACTTGACAGTAATACCCGGGAAAGAGGATTGATTGACCCAGCCAAGCACCAACCCCGGGGCTCCTATCTTGACCTCTTTTGAAAAGATGGAGCCGTGGGACCGAGCTTTTTAGATCTTGGTATCATTTCCCTTACTAAGAAATTCAGTTAAAAGTATAGCAGAAGAATAAAATAGTAAGTAACACCGCACGGGTTACTTATCTTTTTAAGAGATTATATAGATAGACACTAGATGCTATTTCGGGTGTTCTTTATATGTCTCTGTTTGCGGCATATAAAATAAAGTGAGTTCTAAATAAATAAATTTATGGAAAAAAAACACATATTAAATAAATTTGAAATCAAAATTAGAAGCCAATGGGAAAGCAAAACCCTAGATTAAGATGTAATGTGAATCAGCCTAGCAACACTACTCTTTATGAAAGGAGTTCTCTTGGATTCTCAAGGGTTCCACAATACATGCATTAATTAATATTGATGGAACATATTTACAAGTTTTCACTGTCTGATGCTTTCCCCATCCCTTACTATATCACTCTGCCTACTAATTTTTGTCCTTGCTTCCTTTCTTAACCTTTGCCCCACCCTTTTTATCATTTTATAGGAACAAATAATTGTTATTTAGATCCAAAAA
>JAOVVI020003060.1:0-19789 GCA_028571085.2 Nepenthes alata | reverse complement strand
ACAACCTTTTTTTTTGGGGGGTGGGGGGGGGTAGAGTAACTCACTTGTTGGACATTTCAAAAATTATAAAATTCAACCTAATATCAAATTAAAAACTTAACAAAGCTAATAATCATTTTTAACAACCAAAAAAGTGAGTGGCCAATGCATAAATCCTTTCCCATTGCACACTCAGTGGAAAGTCAGGAGTAAGTAACTTTATTCCTACATTGCTGAGAGGATATTTCTGTGATTTGAATCCAAAGCCTCTTGTTATAATGTGACCTCACCATTGTGGCAGGGTTCATAAGTAAACAATCATCTCAGGGAGCTGCAAAACATTTTCACCCACACTGCCTCTTGGCTGCCCTCACAGCCCACTGCCACTAACCCCTCTCTTTCATCCACACAACACTTTCCCCCTATAAAACCATTTACATCACATTCCCAACTACTAGGTCCTTTCACCATTACCCCTCTGCTCTTTCCTATTTCTTACTCTATGCTTCTCCAAAAACAAAAAGAACAGATCTGGATCATAGAGCAGGTCAAGGACAGACCTGGGACAGGGGGAGGGGGAGAGAGAGAATAAGAACAGAATAAGAGTGCTAACGACAAGGAAAAAACATGGAACAAAAAGAACAGGAATGGGTTCTGTTTGCAGTGTTATTTTATTTTTATATTCTTTGAAGGAATATTTTAGAAGCCAAAGGTCTTAAAATTAGTACAAGGAACACTGAATTAATAAATTAATCATGTGTTGTATTGGCCACACCTTCAGCAAGTTGATGGATGATGGAGAAGTGCGGATAACTATTGAAATCATATCAAAAGTGGACTATTCCAAATATCTTAGGTATATGTCATAAAAATACTGGGCAATATGTGAGAATATTACTCATCAAAACAATTAGGTTTGATGAAGTAAAGGAATTTCTTAGGGGATTCTTTATAATAGGAAATTATTGCTTAACCTTATGGATATATACTAAAACTGGACTATCAATCTGGCCATGTTATAAGGAGCAGAATGTTAGGCGGTTAAGCACCAACATCCTTAGAAGGGCATGTAATACAAGGAGGGATAGGATTCATAATAATATCATTTCGGAGTCAATGGAAAGAGCACAAACTGCAGATAAAATGCAAGAGATAGGTATGATGTGGTTTGCCACGTGAAGTGAAGACCATTTAGTGTGCTGTCTCTTGAGAGGACGTAGAGGCATAATAAAGAGGCAGAGGAAGATTGGGAAAACTTTTGAAGGAAACCATAAAGCATAACCATGCTTAATAGTTCAAGTAGAAGAAGCTGTCCATGCTAGCTAAACAAAGGCAAATATCCATGTAGCCAGCTCACTTAGTGGACAAGCGATTAGTTTGTTTTGGTTTTTTTATGTATAAGAAAATTACATGTGGAATTGTTGTTAATATATTATGCAAACTTAGATTTATGTGGGACATACATGTTCCTTATCATCTTTGTCCAGCATCATGTGACAGCACATGAAGCAAAATTAACCTCTGTGATTTTCATCAATTTGTAAAATTAACTAGAAATAAAAGTTGAAGAACAAAAAGGGAAAAGATACAAGAAATACAATTAAAATATCACACCATGATCAAAATTGAGCTTTTCTCTGCACAAACTATATGTAATTGTCATCAGTAGTCACTTCAAGGCCCTCATATGTGTGAGCAACAGCACTAAGATGGTCAAAGTCAAACATTAAAGTTTGATACCTTTCCAAAATCATACTCACACAAAAACCTTCCTTTTCATTTTTAAAGCATAGTAAATCTCTCATACATGAAGGCCCAGCTCCTTGATGCATTTTAATGACATGAAAAATGATCAACTTGAACACTTTTTCAAAAGCTAATGCACATAGTGACAACAAAGCATATTTAGATTGATCTGATGTACTTGCCTTTCTTCCTTGGACATTGAAATGATGAATCACTTGCTTGAAGGAGTATCTTTTTCCAGGAAGAACATAGTCATTGAATTTTTCTCCAAGTGGAACTTTAGATGGAATAATGCCATATAGTTCTTGACCAATGTTAGGGCAATCCAACCAACCTGTAACATCCAGGACAAAAGAAGTGCCATGATACAAAATAATTCAGAAAATGCGAAACATTCAGAACAAATGCTCAAGGAGTGAAGTTTCATATTATACTATCCAATCCTGAATCTGGTCAGATAAAAGCATACGTTCTTTGCATAAAACATGTTCCTCAGACAAGCTTATGAACAGGAGGAGCATCATATTACATCACCCTAAATCAGAAAATATCAGCCCTCGTCCAAAACCTCTCCAAAAAAAATTAAGCTTAGTAATTCTTCCCTCAGTGACCGAGTTATCCCTAAAAAGAACCAAGGGCCACCGTAATTATCGAGAAAAACAGCAACACTAAAGAAAATGGTCGGAAATTGCAAGATCATGCCAGCAGAAGTAGACAAGATAAGAAAGCAGAACCTTCAAGGCCACAAGCAAACTAATCTGAAGCTAATAAAGTTGTTTCATGAACAAAAAGAAATGAATCTAGCAGTTATACCGTGGGGGAAGTTGCAATTGATACTGTTGGATAAAGCTAGACTCCTCCCAACTATGCTACACTTCTTGACCGTCTGTAACACACATCTCTCGCAGAGAAATTCCTAAATACCCTTATGCTTCTACTTCCAATAATCCAGGTCCTTGGATTATTAATCCAGTGCTTCATCTCATATGAACAGCACTTCAAATAAATAGTTCTCAGATTTTCCTACTTCAGCTAAGGACAAAGTCCAATTGACTGAGTAAAGTTCAGTCCCCTGCACAACATCTTTGATCGCGTCATCTATTCTCCAAGTTCTTAAAGTAACCTTTTACCCTTGATGTTCTGTTTTCCAGGAAAACTAGATGGAGGGAACACGATTGACAATGCTAGGGTATAGTGTGGCTTATATCTCCTGAGATGGTCCCCAGAAGTAGACAAGTCATTGTATCCAAACCACATTTACAGGGAAATTTGATGAAGCTATATATTGAATATATAAATTTGTGGCATCAAACATTAATCCTTCTTTGATTTGCTTTAATATCATCCAAGTATGTCTCAATAGTATGAGTTGAAGGAATTTGTATGTGATGCATGTTTACTAGCATAGCATTCTCATGCCTCATATCCTACTACTTATTCTAGAAGTACTTTTCCTTCAGAAGTTATCCATTCATATGATGGGGTCCTTTGAAGAACTGTGTCCCTTCTTGAATAGAAATGGTCTGTAAATTTCATAAAACATTATAAGTTGGACTACTTAGGTGCATCTAATGCATATTAAGAGTCAAATTTTCTTGTGTACTAAAATGTTTCACAAATATTTTGCACCCAGGTTGATGCTAAAATTAAGGTATAGGGAGCTAAGAAGCATAAATACCAAAATAGAACTGGGACAGACAAGACACCAACATACTGACAAGCTATTTTTCTAAAAACAATGAAATAACATACAGGAAACACATTAACAAAAATCATAGTTGTAACATCCTGAATCCAAATCTGATTTATTTTGAATAAAATTATTATTTTTGATAATTTGGAGGTGATGGAAGTTATATATATATATATATATATATATATTGTGAAATTTTGAAGGATAATCGAGTCGGTTGGGTTGGCATTGAGCGCCGATTCGATTATGAAGGAAAAGAAAATGATAATAATAATAATAATAATAATAATAATAAAAGGTGGTGAGAGGCCGTGTGCGGCAGAAGGAAGGAGAAAGAGAAAAGAAAGAAGAGAAGGAAAAGAAGGAGAGAAGGAGAAGAAGGGGAAGGCGGCGCAGGGATTGCAACGACCGCCGACCGGAGGAAATCGACAGTAGGAGCGGAAGCCCAACGAAGTGCTCTCTGTGATTTATCCTCCATTGTATGCGCTAGCGTGAACGGAAAAGAAAGATGCAAGCCGAACAGAGTGACCGCTGCTATCGCTGCCAGAAGGAATGTATAAAATTGAGGCAAGCAAATCCTTCCTTTCTCTTTATTGATGCCGATACTTTGCTTGCATATACCGAATTTGGTAGAAATTGGCTGAATCATGGTTATTGGACAATGGGACCAAAAACAGAGCTACGGCTTTGGTGAGGAAGGATGAAGAGGAGGAGAAGAAGAGAGGGAGAGTGGCGAGCGGGGGAAGAGGAGAAGAGGAGAGGCAGGCGGATGGAGGCAGAGGAGCCAAGGGAGCTCGGTTGAAGGAGAAGAGGAAGATATCAACGGTGCTTGTATGTACCGTCGTTGCTATCGTTGCTGGAGACATCACTGCCACAGAGCTGCTACCGCAATGGCCGGAGCCGCCACCCGTGCTGGATCACTGTCAAGCGAAGAAAACTAGAAGCGTGTGCAAGGGGAAGAGGCGAGAAGAAGAGGAGGCCAAGTGGCATAGAGAGAGAAAGGGTGCGCGCGAAGAGGAGAGAGAAAAGTATAGTTCGGGTACCTCAGAGTATCATTTTGTCAAACCCGTTTGATATAAGGTCAATGTAAATATCCTCTAACCCTATCCTTCATCTGTATCTCCATCTAATGATGTTTTGTTCCGATTTGGATGTTTTAAACTCGTATGTGCACTTTTAACTAGCTCGTTCATTTTTCTAGTGCATGCATGACCTTTTTACTAGTTGTTTAAGGGTTTTGTCTTGTTTCTGTTAATATTTGGAAGTTTTGTTAGTCCTGGAAAATTGGGTAATTATCGAACACCGTATAAGTTTATATCAGTACAAATGTATGGAAATGAGCATGAAATCTTGCTTTAGGCCGTGCATTTTCACATGCAAGTATCGGGTTGTGGTCACTACCTTGGAATTTGTTATTAGATATTCTGACTAACTCCCGACGAAGAGATATTTGTTATTAAAAATCACTTTCTGCCGGTAAGAAAGGCTTTGATGTAATGACTCACCCCTTTGGATATTTAATTAAAATTTATAATATATTCGAACATCCTAATATATCTAACAATTTAAGAAATTGCACCCAAAAAGTGGGTGACAAAACATAGTTAGTAACCTTACCTATGAGAATACATAGGTGACCTAGCATACTGGTCTAAATTGCATTTAATTTAGCCTAAAGTTATTGGGCCAAAAGTAACAATTTCCACAAGTTAGTCTTTAAATAATCGAAAATCATATTAGTGTATAATTTGTATTTCTGCATGGATTTGGTATTTGGATTTTGATTTGGAATTTACCGATTTTACCGACAAATGGGTTTTGGTATGTCTTGTACATCTGATTTTAAATATATTTTTTATTCAGACTATTTATTGTGGTGTTGCTTTGGCTTCTGCGCACACAATTGGATTATCTGGCTATTAGATCTGCCCTGGATCACGATTTGATCAGGCCTTAGATTGGACATTGGATTGGACATCTACTATTGCATTGACGCCCGAATCATTTTTGATATATATAGATATATACACATCCTGAGAGAACTGTTTTCTGTTTGGACATTTGTTTTAGTTTTGATATATGATTTAAGCACGAGACTATCATTAGAATTTGTTATTGAATTCTATTTTAGATTTTGGATATCGGCAATTTAGAATTATATCTGTCGTCTGATTTAATATTTGATTTTAGACCTCCCTCTAATTAATTGGACATGTTTGTTTCGATATATGATACTTGTTGAGTTTTATATTCATATTTTCTATTTTATCCCTTTAGATTAGAGAGCATGGGTACCTTGCAGGAACATGATCGTGATTTGACAGCTATTCATCCAATTTGATGAGTTCTAACTCCATTGTGATTTAAATTGGTATTTGATATGATTAGACTTTGGGTTGTCTGAGTATATACCCATGGTAATATTTCGGGAATAGTTGTGATATTATGTTATATATTGAACATGATTATAGATGAATTGTCACCTCCCTTATGATAATTGTAGAATAGGTCATATTTATTGTCCAGGCAGTTGTCCGATGAAATCCTGTATATTTGGTTTGTCACACCCGGATTTTGGAATTTAACATTATTTATTGAATTTATTTAGAATTTTAATTTTATGAATAATAATTAATTAGACCAGCTAAATTTCGTGACATGACCAAAGGTCAATATTTTTTTACGTGATGAAGAACACTATTACTAAACTAGAAATAAATATGCATATCTCTTATGTCTTGATCCAAAAATTTTCATAAGAAACTATACACTTAAACCAATATAAATGAGCAATGTTATAACATTTTCAACAATCTCTTATAGTTAATAACAATAATCATATAACTTAATAAACTAAAACAAAACTAAATATAGCAAATTTTTTTACGTCAACATCTACATTTTAATTATTTATATCAATTTTTTGTAATTGTCAAAAGACGCAAAATAAAAGTAAAAACTCCAAACGTGTTCAACATGCGTCCAAACATGCCCTAAAGTGTGTCTGAACATGTTGAAGTGTGTCAGGATTTCAAAAAGACTTAAAACAAATAATTAGACATGTGTCGGAGAGTGCTTGACACGTGTTAGAGGAGTGTCCATGTTCGGCACGTGTTAAATATCGACACTTTATCCCTAGGAGACTATCAGTGTTTCTTACATAAGAAGTGACAATGGGACAGATTACAGCAACAGCACAGTCCAAGATTATAATGCAGAGCATGGTACCAGTGCCATGCATCAAACGCGTGCTGACACACTCAACCGAGATGGGGCTACAAAAGGAGAAAATTTCATCAGCTAGAAGTGCCTAGATCCCTCAATTTTGGTGTGAAGCCACCAAAGTTTAATGGTAGAAGCATAATTGATCAATAGAATGTTTATGCAGACAATCAATATTCCTACTCCAGTTAATGTACCTTCACGGAATACAAACTTTTGAATTGTTCCACCAAAGGTGGTTGAGTGAGATTGTTATTTACATGATTACAAGAAAGCACTTGATAAGCTGGATCTTAAAACGTTAAAGTACCAACAGATTGGATATTGCTCCATACAAAAGGAACAAGTGTTGTCATCCTCCTAGCATGAATGTCACGAATCGCAAGTCAAAAAGCCGACAAGCCATGACACTGATGGAGTTGTTTGTGACATGAGTCTCTTGGCAAGCACAAGAGGGTGTGCTTGTGGCTTGGTGGATTCAGCTTTGATGGACATGGGTTGTAGTACAGCATGTGTGTCAACAATGTCAGCGTGGTCTATGACACTGTTGACATGGTTGACAGCACTGTAGTGTGGTCAATGACACTATCAGCATGGCCGACTACATCGTTAGGCCTGCATCAACAGTCAACACTATTGGCGTGGGTGATGACATTGTCAGCATGGGCTTCAGCACTGCCGGTGCCAGGATGAGTAAGTTTGACTGGCCAACGAGATATTTTCCTGGACACTAAGGAGACTAAAGCAGGTTTTAGGTGGAAACACAAAATCACAACAAAGTTAGGCCCAAGTGCTTGATCGATTCATAAAGATTTGTCATTGTGATAGTTGGTTTAAATGTATACTCATAGAAATCCCATAAAACCCACTATAAAAGGAACCACGGTGTCAAACTCTCCATCATCCCGAGGTTGTCATAGTATGTTAGGCACTATGCATCACCAAAGGGAGTTATTATGTGATGGAGATTGGGCGCTAGGGCATGTTGCAAGGACAACCTAGTGCCCTAGAGGCATGGGCTGAGCTGACACCAACCAACAAGGGTCGAAAGGCATGGTAGTGCATATAAGCATTGAGCTAGATGTTGTACCCCTGGTATGCATTTGAGATAATTGTTGTAGCCATGGTATGCCTGAGGGTTGTCTCGAGCCATTATGGTGACTCAAGCCAACTAAACTCTTTGTCAGCAGTAAGCCGCAACAGGCCAGCATCATCCTATGTAGATTGAGATCAAGGTTTTCTAGTATGTTACTGGTCGAAATGGACACCAGGTGATTAGCACATATCATGTGATTAGCACTACTGGATAATGTGCCATAGAGCCTAGAGGTTGGGGACAATGTGTCATGGTTACTAGTGGTGTGCACTTGCTGGCTAATGAAATGAATCTCCTGTGATGGTTAAGAGCAAGGGCATTCTGTGTCAAGGTACTAGATAATGACGATGCATGCGAGCACCGAGTGGGCAAGTGAACTTGTTGATGTGCTAGCTTAATGGCAGGCTGATGCAGGGAAGCAATTATCATGTTGCTAGAAGGCTCAAAGTTGTGAAGAATCATGCAAGACTCATTGGGGGGGGTTCGATCGGAAAAGTTCATTTAAATCATAAAGTTAAAATTAGCCTTGACTGACTAACAATTGGACCATGATAAGGAGCATAGAGGTCACGTTTCATGAATTAAAGTCAAATTATTCCAATTTCCAACACAACTCCTTACAGAGAAAAATCAAGCAGGGATCCACCCACTAATCCTAATTCAATCAACAACAAAATAATCCACTGACATTCTGCCACAGATGCACTAAGATCACAATCATCCCTAATCAACAACTAAATACTCTAATGGACACGTTGACAGTTCAATAACTATGTTGACCAAAACAAAATTGGAATAACAAATGAACACAAAAAATCACCTAAACCATGGAACAAATAGCAATCATAGTTGCAGTTGCAGTAGCTGAAGCAGAAGCAGGATGTCAAGGGCGTTTTATTATGCGTCACGAAAGCCACAGAAAAGCTTCTTATATGACTACAAAAGCAATTCTAATGAGTAGATTTCTAACATATAACTCAAAATCCACAACAACTATAATTGAAAGGTGTTTAATGATTTACTACATAGTCAATGTCATCATACATTTTTATCGTAAGTTACCCCAATGCTTTTCAAAATTTGAGTATTGCATCGGTTTAGTCATGTCTCAGGTGTATAAAAATCCAGAACATATCGGGCAATATCTATTTATTGACCGATATCTTGTTTCATGCCTTAAACCTCAATATAAAAAGATAACTTCCTAGTACTGATCAAACCTTCCCCTAATTCTCTTATCATGCTTCTACTAAAAGGGGGTATTTGCTATAGTAAAAAGGATCAGCTAATCAATAAGCCCAGGCCATTAGGATATGTGCACATCATAGCACTTCATAACTTCTCTCCATAAATGTAGGAAGAAAATTCTTTGAAAAGCAAAATTCAAAAGAAAATTTATAATTTCTTCTAACTGCAAAAGTGCTAGATACCCACCATTTATGGACACAAAAGATCCATGCAATCAAAGTTCTACACACTACATCTATCAAGCTCATCTGTCCACAATGCGCATCAACATAGAGAGGGAAAAAAGAAGAAAGTCACGCCTAATGTTGCACCACTAAGAAAAAGAGTGCTGGATGAACTATATTATGCATCCACATCTCATCAAACCCAACATTAACCCCCAGCCAAATCACAATTATGGTGCAGAATGTACATCAGTGCATTCTTGATCGTTCTAGAAAAACCAATACCAATATGGAGATTAAGAAGTACTTTTTTGGGTACTGGGGAGGGGAAGCAAAGACCAATAAATCCACATCATATCTTCCTAAATTTTAGCATGATAACAATCAACATGACACAAAATCATGCGTATGTGAAAAATGTGCATATTAGCATGATATCAAACAAGAATATTAACATTAATATTGAGAAAGAAACGTGCTTTCACCATGAAAAAATCACTAAATTTACCAGGAGGAAGCTTGTTTCTATCATATCTGAGTTTTTTATTCTTAGGCCATTCATCATGGTCCAAGGGCTGAGCTACACGTGTTGGTCTATCATCAACTTGGTCTCTTCTCAATCGTTGCCGCCTTTCTTCACGCTCCTAAATATTATGCATCCCACGAATTAATAAGCACATTTTTAAGAAAAGAAAAAACACACATAAAAAATAGATCTGATGTTTTTAAGCTTTGATATCAACAGCAAGAAAACATAGAAATGTTTTCGTCTATTTTTGTCACCCAGCAAAGAGTCATTTTTTAAGCGACAAAATCCTATTAAAACCCACATGAACAGTATTAAGTTAAATAGTGCTGCATGCACATCTTTTGAACGACTAAGACCTCAATCCAAGGAGGGGAATTCTAGAAGCTTGGATAAACTACAAGTCATTTCTTTTAACAGAGTTTCAATGTCAACAATTATCTAGTTAACTAACACATAAAGGGCTAACCATTGTGATACACAGATCACCTATTCAAACAATAAAAACAGTTACAATAGAGCGGCAATAATGCAAGTATCTGACCATCTCCAAACCCGATAACATAGAAGTCCTACATACTACGGCTCCCTTTTATGAAAGATAGAGGTTATGTTAACCAGTTGGCAAAAAAGGTGGCAAGAGTTGATGAGAATTAAACTCACATCATTCACCTGGCTAGTGGGTATTTAACCACCTACACATGGTTTCCATCTAAGGAATTTACAGAATTAGGCTTTTAGTCAATGACTAGGGTTCTCAACCCTCAAGCTTCAATGTCCAAGACATTATATGATGAACATATAAAATGTACTGAGGTTCTTTTTTCATGATAGTATTGAAAGTTCAGTATGTCCAATTAAAAATCCAAACAACATACTTCTCATGTAGCACGTAATGGATCACAAGAAAAAAACAGAATAGGAACTTGAGCTTCAAAACCATTCAAAGCAACCATTGTTTAATAGTTGCAATAAAAAGGTTCAATACCTCAATAGAAGACCTATAGAATCCATGATGACGGAAATCTTCTCATGCAAGCATGAAATGAAATATACGCCAATGTGCAAATGTCAGCTATGCATCGGGCCCCTCAATACTAATATTTTTTTATAATACAATAGCAATATGTTATAGTATCATCAATATATCGTGATATATTGGCCAATACGCTTAATGTTTTCCAATACATCAACCGATATTTCTCCCCATGTTTCAATTCCTAATAAACATTGTATATGATACGTCCAATACCGATAATATTATCTAATATAGCCCCCACCAATACCAATACCAATATTTGCATCCATGCATACAATACAAATTTTAAGACACTATCATAAGAATCCACCTCCCATAACTGGGTTCAGAAACCATCATTACCAAACAAAGTATTCATGGAAAGTGCTCTCCACAAACTAATAAGTTCTAGCATCTTTGCTTTTTTTTTTCTAATTTCATAAAATCCCATTCTACAAGCATTTTCCCTGTATTCCTCACACCAAGAATACCAAATTGGCACATCAAAGCCATCCCATAATCAATGGTAAAATGATGTGAGGTACTAGACAGAACAAATATGGGGCAAACTATATGTTTTTTTAGCAGCATATGTAGTATAAATCATGAGCCCCCTATTGCAGTCAAGAACTAGAGGGGGTAACCAAGTCATGCCACCTCGCTTTTCTTTCTTAGAAGAAATTCTAATTACCAAAATACACCTCCATCAAAAATATCAATAAATATCCCCTCCCTATCCATTGTTTCTCATTTAAGTGGTGAAGGAGATTGGGATAGTACTATCACGAAAATCATGTACCTATTATACCACATGCTAATATAAGTTCTGAAATACTGGAATCACAATCATCACTGCTAGTGATATCATTGTTACCTCTGGCCCACCCCCTAGAAAACATTCTAGTAATGTTTTAAAAGCTTTTTGAAGTTAAATTAATTAATAGTCAGGAAAGTGGTGTTTGAAAAATATTTAAAATACATATATACATATAAATATTCAAAAGCATTAGGCATATAAAACGGTAGATGGAAGAACATGAAAGGTAACAACTATAATCAACTCAATGTGAACTAAAATTTTCAGGTAGCGCATGGGTAAGAGTATTCCAATACGATGCAAAGATAAATTGGGATGGGATTGCAAAACATGTCTTGCCCTTGAAGAATTCATTCCTTATAATAGAAGATCAAAAATTAAAAATGTACGTACAAAAGTGCTAACAACCCAGATTTCTGAAAATGTCCCATCAAACTCTAAAAGCTTTTTTTTTACAATTAAAAGAAGATTTAATTTTTAAATTTATAGAGCTAAATTCAAACAATTATTTTAACATGCGATGTTTGGCTGTAACATAATAATGTCATATATTTGTGTGACCTCACTTTAAATTGACAAAAACTAGGAATCACAAAAAAGAAATATTGGTTTTAAAGTGTTTGGATATCCACATTCAACTTCCTTGATTTCCAAAGCAATAAATGATATAAATTAATATGGAATTTCTAATAAGAGTATTTCTATTACTTTTTATAGAGCTTCAAATAACAATGTTGTTGTAGATGTTTTAAATCAAAATTTCCTCTAGTTGTGCCATATTGATAACCTGTGTATCAATGATGTTTTATAATTTGTTTCTCTGAATGTGAATTTAAAAAAAAAATATATCCAATTTATTAGAATACCTACTTTCAAAAGCAGCAGTTTAAGAGTGTATGTAGGCAGAATAACCTCAATTATAAGAGAGTGAAACTCAATTACCCAACAAGGTAGAATGTACAACTGACATTGGACAAAGCACAGCCTTTTTCCAATGTTCTAACAATCTATCACAACGAACACAATCCACTGGCGAAGTCTATTATCTAGACGGACCAGAAGACACTAAAAAATGATAAAACATTCTCAGAAATTTTTTTTATTTTGCTAATAACAACTTGAATGTACACATTGTACCACATCAAATTTTCTGCCGATCTAACTAATATCACTAATTGACAACTTCACTCTATGCCATAAAATTACGATTTTCAAAACATAATATGAATAATGGAAGTAAATTTAAAATTCTAAACAATAAATTTTAAAATTTTAAAAAAATATCAAATTTGAAATATTGGCTTATATTATATAAATAAATTTAGCCGGATAATTTTTAGAATATTGAGAAATCCCTCCAATGGTATCATGCCTAGCTACCATTATGCTCCTGCGTGAAGAAGAATGAGGTGACCATCTGCCTTGAAGAATTTTATGCAAACTTCAAGACGAGATTGCTGAAGAAGTAAAGCAGCACGTGTAGGGCAACATGTACACACCCTAGTCAACAGCAGACCCGTCGACACCAGTCGTCGAAGCTGCCAGCAACAAAGATTGTCCCATCAATCCAGGCATGTTTTCCCTCATATGAAGTCGTGGATCATAGCTGGTCGATGAAAAATCAACATTGACTAAACTATTGCACTACTTGCAATTTGACCAATTGCCAGGTGAAATAAATATGAGTTTAAGATTTTAGAATGGTGGAACGCCAACCAACATACATACCTATGCTCACCTCAATGGCGCAAGACCTTTTAGCCCAATGTGAAATTACAGTATCATCTTAGTATGCCTTCATCACTAATGGGCAACTAGCGGATGAAAAATGCAGCATGAAGAAACCAAAAACTATTGAGACGTACATCCTATTTAAATATTAATTAGATACGAAAGACCGATTATAACATCCAATAATTTTGACCAAAAGTGAAGAAGATAAGTCAAGAAGCAGTAGCACAAGTGAAAACTAAAGTTACACAAGTACTTACATTGTCAGTGTAATTTTCAAATTTAGATATGATGTTACAACAAATATTTGAATAATAAAATGTATTTATTCATCACCCTTTGCATATATTTTTCTATAAAATGTATTTTTCATTGTCCCATTCGACCCATTTAGTTTGGCCTATGCACAGCACAATCTTGCCTAAACTGGACATAGCGCCATGCCGCGCCAGGTTTTCCCAAGCAGTGCATCAGGCATGGCCTAATAAATAATTGTGCCATGTCATACTCAGGGAATCTGGCAGGTGGCCCATAACTTAGTGCCAAGCCAACACAGCATGGCCCACTTAGTACCATTTTCAAAAGCTACTCTTAATGTTCTAGTAACATGAATAGAGAAAATTCCTCATCCTAATTGAAGATATTAACGCAAATAATGAGTCCACTGCATAAACTGATAAATAGAGATCGCGCATGCATGAGCAACTAGAACCGCCTCAAAAAAATATGCATGTTTTGAAAAAATAATACACAACTATCGTTCTCATGCTAGAGTCAAAAGCAATTTAAACAAAATCAACATGGAATATGAAAGTCAATATATTAAAGGATTTTCCATGCATTTTGAAATTACTAGAAAAATATCTTGTAAAACGAAAACAATCTTTCACTTTCAAGGATGAAAAATATCATACCCGTCGATAAGTTTCTACAGCTGACTCACTATGATCAGGCAATACAACATGTTCTCGTAAATGTGGCTCAAAAGACTCGTCATCTTCTTCTGGCCGGGGTGAGGCATTTAAGTCCATGACACTAAGTGATCAACATCCACCATTCACTACCTAGATATCCAAAATGGCATAACTGCAAATAATTGGGATATTTCCAAAGTCAATATCTGCACGATAAAGAAGCTTCATTAGAAATTGTACAAAATGCCCCCCACAAAAAAGAAGCTAAGAGCACAAGAAAAGATGAAACAGCTTTTATTAGAACAATACCTGCAGTTAAGGAAAATCCTATAAAACACAACCTTGTTGACTATTCAAAATCATCATTCCCAAAAGCTCATAGCCAGCATCAAAAATTCATTAAGAAGTTCAATGAGAATACTTTTGAAGATGATGGGGTAAGAGATGAGGAAAGATCTAAGAAGCTGCAGCACTCTCCCATAAAAAAGTCTCAACGTCAGACACATGTTAGACACGCTTCAACTTGTCACATTTTTTTATTTTATTTCAATTGATTCCGATAATTTTTGGACAATTTGGGACACATTTTGAAACGTTGGGTAATTTTCAATTTAAAAAAAAATTAGTGTTTGTAATAAAAAGTAGAGAAAATTGAGCGGTTTCTTAAGATGGTATACCACAGCTCATTTATATTGGTAACGTTAATTTGAATATTGCTTCCGCTTGTAAAACCTTTTTGGGATGACAAAAGAAAAAATATATTTATTTTTTTATAATTTATAATAAGGTAGTGATGTTCGTGAATATGTTCTCATATTTATAAATAAATTATAGAATTTAGTTAATCAATCAACAATGCATACTGTCCTTATTTTCAAGAACACAGCTTGTCGGCATGTCAGTTGCATGGGATATCCTTATCCCATGTTAGTGTCCATACTTCTTCAGTAAAAATAATTACGTCGAACCACCTTTTCAGAAGATGTCTACAAAAAGCATTGCAAGACACCACTTGCTCCTAAATTTTAGAATAGAAAACTGCAAATTTCAAATCGCCAATGAGATCGTGATGGCACACAAACAAAACACAAATTTTCAAAATTCCCAAAAAAATTTATCCTTTATTTGGTTTTAGAAAAGTTTAAAAGATATAAAAACAAAATTGAAGAAAATACCTTCCTTGGCTTAGATTGCATGGAAATCACAATCTACATATATATATATATATATGATAAAAATAAATATGTTGACACATTCATATTTAAAGAAAATGATCTTTCTTTCATTTATTTTACTTTTATTTTTTTCCTCATTATTTTTAACCGAACCAGCCTTTTAGCACTAATCCTTAGGAAACAAATATAAATAGGCCTTCTGAGCAAGGCAAACCAAGGCTGCAAAATCTCAGATTTCACATCTCCAATTTTTGTGCATTGTTCATTTGGTTTTTTTCCAACTATGTCATATGCACTGCTATCATTCTTAATTATCGTGGTATAAAAATCAGGATTAGATTTTCTACGTTAAACCAATATTAAGAACTCCAAGTCCGTCATTCGTATAATCTAGTCGCAGGTAAAATTCATGAATTACAGCTGAAGTGTTCGTATTCACTTCCACTCTGTCTGGTGACTCTGCCCCCTTTGTTTTTCTCTTCTCATCCTTATGTCCCATTTCTCTTCCCTCCCTCTTCCCTTTCCCTCTCTCTTCCCGGGTTAAACATCAAGTTGATGTCAGAGCATTGCGTTCTAGCTTCCACATTTCATCACCCACAAACAACCACAACCTAGTGACACCAATTAGAATATCTGGAACTAATAGAACTATCCACCATTGAGAGCCTAAACCAAAACCCAAAGCAACCATCGACACCCTCATAAAACTCCCAACCGAAAACACACATTCAAAGGATTTAAAAACAAGGCGCGAGTTGAATCTAGGAACCCTAACGCTCCATTTCAGAGATATTTAAGCGCGAAATTGAGAGTAAGATTGATACATATAGACGGTCGACTCAGGGTCAGAAGTAGCAAAAAACACATACATAGAAATTCCGAGGCTGAACGAACTGACCGAAAATTTCCCTCGATGACTGATTCCTCCCCTTCAATGACCTTCTCCGACGATGTCGTCGCTGCCGGTGAAATGACGTCCGCCGACGGCCTCTCTCTCTCTCTCTCAGCCGGTGCTTATTTCGCTCGCCAGTTAACGGGTGCCCTCACCAAGCTTGCACGTTCTATTCCTTTTGGGCCATGCTTGTGCCCTTTTAAGCTGTTTCAGTGCCAGAGGCCCCGCATAGCCTTCTGAAGAAATTACTTTTAAATTAATTTGGTTTTTAACTTGTATTTTTCGATTTCAGAATCAGGTGATATAACTTATTTAATTGATGAAATATGAATAAAATAATTAAGTTTAGATAAGTTAATTTTGATGTCTCCTCTTTGAGGATTAGCTACACCCTTTTTAAATTAGTCATTTTAAATAAGATATATGTATAAGTGATCTCATAAAGTTTATTAAATGTTCATATCTGGTCTAAGGGACTGTCCATTAAGTCCAAAGCTGGTATCAAATTCTAAAAATACATATACCAAATTATTTTTATCAACAAAACAAAGCACCTGTTTATTCATCCATAACCTTTTATATTATTCCATGAATTCAGCAAAGATATATATATACTAATAGGGACGACAGTATTCGGATCGACCTAAACGCAGTGCACGGAAGGAAGAAAGGCTCAAATAATAATGTTCTAACAGAAAACCCTCTAAGCCTATGAAGCAAAGGGTGTTGCGGTTGGTCCAAGAGATGCGACCCGTACCGTTCAACATTGAAGGATCATTAATGAATAATCAATTGAGAGTTTCAATCGGTTACTGTACCGATCCAACTGCTGAAACAGTACGGTCGAATCATTAATCGAACGCGGCAGTTATATCTACAAGTAACGTCCTTCATAATCGAAGATGTGTAATGCCCATATATTGATTCAGGGGTCCGCTAACCAAAAAGTGCCCCTTACTATAAATATAGCATCTTCCCCGTAAAAAAAGCGAAGATATTAGAACATTCGAAAATGATAGAAGGATGAGGCTAAAAAGATTACGAAATCAAACACTCTCCTATACAAGTACATCACTTCTAAAACCGCTCTCTCATCTAAGCGCATTTAAAGGAGCACATCTCTCCAAATAAAAACATTCAACCCCCATATACTTATATTCTCGCATTTATTTTTTCACATTTTTTTCATTCGAGTAAAAAGATTATTGACTTGAATATCATAAAATATACTAGAAAATGATTCTCGTATTCCTCTTACCCTTTATTTATCTTATTATGGTGTGCAGAATTTAAATTTCGAATAACGAACATTAGACCCACTTATGATCGGGCACCCGAATAATGCGGCTCCATAATTCGTTCAATAATACGGATCTTAGTGACACGCCATGTTCGTATTATTAAAAAATCTCACTCATGAGGGAGTAAGGACGAGTAACACTTATTATCTAAGTGAAGGATCATTTTAATATCTATTATCCTATCCCTAATTGCTACTGAATTATTGAGTCTATTTCTGGTTTGCTTTTCTTGCATGTAAAAGATTTAACATATGATTCCCACATTTAACTTACGCGATTGCCATTGCTGATTTCCTGTTAGTGTGCTGAAGAAAGCATCCATGCCTTCCGAGGGCTAAGACTTTGTACATCTAAATTAGTAATTATTTAATTTTTAAATAGACGATTATAATTTAATTATTTTTTAAAAAATTAAAAATTAATTATAATTATTTAATTTAAAATAATTAATTTATAATTATTTATCACCAACTATTCTATATTGTTCCCAACAAAAACAACAACTCTCTTTCATCCGCTAGAATCTACTCGGTTGGAGCTGTTAGAATCTTCTCATATCCTAAAAGGTGAAGATTTTATCCTGTTAATTTAAACATACATAATTATAACATAAATCCATTACATTTTAATAGGTTATTATACTTATAGCCGTTCAAATTATTATGATAAAATTTTCATTTTAGAGCATAAGGAATGATAAAATATACGACAAAGATCTTAACAAGATCAGGTCCTAACAGGTAGATATCCATAGTTTTTTATTTTCGCAAGTACCACGAACCCTGCCATGTATCCGGATAACAATGCCCAACGTGGCGTACTGAATAATGATAGGACAGTCCTCCTGGCTTAAGATAATCAATGAGCTATCAATTGCAGATGAGTTCAATATAATCTTACATTAAAATTATACGTATTGAATTCATCAGAGTATCGGAATAATGTTTTGATAATCTTTCATCGACAGTCAATAATTATTAGAAACATAATAATTAGGACTAATTGTGATAATAAAATATGTTTGTATATTTATGTTGGTGTGATTAATAAAATGAAGATTAATTAATTAGTTTATTAATATCAATAGTTTATGAGAAAAGAGGGAGAGCTGTTTCTCCTCCATGTGATTATTACCAAAATGCAACTTCGATAACCCGAAGGTGTAGAAAATGTGCAACAAATACGCGACAGTGGACGCCGAAATCAACGCCTTGAAATGGTTAGGTGTGGTCATTCGACTGGCAGGTAATGTTCGATATTACAAATTTGGGTAAAAGCTTTCTAAATGTATATATTATTATTAAATTTTAGATTAACTTATGTTTTATTATCATTAAACATAAATTAATCAACCAGGACGGTTCAAATAAAATTGATAATGCGCAAGCTTAATTCGGTAATGAAAACATAGAATATATTTTTTTTCATGGTCTTAAAAATGATATTAGCATACCGATGAAACTGGCAGGAGTTGGATTAAATCTTAAAGGCCGAATAAATAATTAATTATTCATGAATAATATTTTTTTAATATTCTCCATAATTATTTATTTGCAGTAACTTGGCTTGTATGCGTGATTTTTTTGGCTATCTATGGTTAAAATAAAAAAAAATTACATAAAAACAACTCAATGTTAAGATATATAAAACTTGCAATACCATGATATAGTTTATAATTATCAAATACTAATTTTTATACATTGAAGGATTGAGGTCATTTATAAAGATACTTATAAACAATATGCGCCGAGATATTAATAAAAATTGTATAAATAGGTGTTAGATTTGACATGTAATTGAGATTGAATGTTTTATACCCTATTTAGGCATGGATCCCAATTAGACTACAGGAATATGTGCATAGCATATTCTGAATTTAACACGATAAGGTAACAATAATACTATTCGTTCAAATTGAGTTCGACACTTGTCCACTGCGGGTAGCAAGATATCATGAGATCATTAATTGGTCGCAAGCCAACCTTGCAAGTATTGGTACCTCATTCGACACTTGTCCACTGCGGGTAGCAAGATATCATGAGATCATTAAGTGGTCACAAGCCAACCTTGCAAGTATTGGTACCTCGTGCGTTTTACCCAACTGTTGGAGGTAAGCACATAGTCATTGATTTACGGTGATAGCGATGCCTTTTGGACTAAAGAGTGTACCTAATACCTTCGAGTGACTTGTGAATAAGGTCCCAACTTTAGACAGCCAAAGATGGTGTTTTCAGGGGCAGGCCGCCTTCTACAGGAGATATTAATGT